>CAIGRN010028733.1:0-28588 GCA_903798345.1 Fraxinus anomala
AAGTTGACAGGAGTTCTTGTCTGTAAAAAACGGGTCGTTCTTCGTGATCCACGGGAGATAATCGAATTCACAAGGCTTAGAGTGCTGTAGGGTAGCAAATTCCATAGAGAGCTTTGACAACAGCTGCTAAGGATTGGTGAGAGTTTGCATGATTTAGAATCATATTATGAATAATTCAAGCAGTTTCAAAGCTTGAGGTAAATGTGAAAGGCTTTCTAATGAATTGATTTTTATTTTTTATTTTTGTTTTTTAGTAGATAATCTTGCTCAAGAAGAACAAGAGTTTAAATTTAGAAGTGTTTGATAAGTTTATTTTACACGCTTATCCGTACTTACAAACTTGAAAAATATTTTCAAAATGAGCGGATTTCTATTTAATTTAGTGTAGATATTATCATGTTGGGTAAAACCTAGACTTGCAGGTATTTGAAGCAAAAAGAAAGATTTTGAGCCTAACTGAAGATGGTTCAGAGCAACGGAAGACTAACCATATTACACATTATTGACAAGTTTTAGGAGTGAAATTCAACTTTTGAAAAGTTTGGAGACTAATTTGCACACTTTTAAAACTTAAGGATATCAATTTTGAATGATTATAGAGGTTTGGGGACCATCATGGATGCTTTCGAATGTTGCATGACCAACATTGAAGATTAGGATTAAAAAGGACCAAAACCATACGAAGAACTTAAAGTTGGGACCAAAGTGTTAAAGTCTGAAAGTCACATGGGATGACCGTGGTTTGGAAACCACAGTCCACCTGCGATCACTAACCAGCATTGTATGCCATGTTTAGACAATGATTTGCTTGCTATCGTCCGACCAAGATTGAGCCCTTTTTGTTTCCATTTTGGTCGCGATTTGCTAACTGAAGCCCTGAACATGGGAATTAGGATTTTGGCATTTTGTTTCCAGGGCAATTTGTTTTGTAACACGACTCCAAAGACTGGTCTAGCTCTAGATAAAGACATATTCTAGGTCAAATAAAGGGGTCCACCCACACGAGAGAGAGAGAGAGAGAGAGAGAGAGTTAAAAAAAGGCTAGGGTTTCAAGAACTTGAAGTAAAGAAGGTGAATTCTTGATACAAGAAAATCATATTTTCTCATTTTTCCTTTAAAAACAGTGATCTACTCCAAAACTCTTTTGCGTTTTTCTTCCATTATAATGTGTAACTAAACCAATAATTGTAACGAATTATGTAACCTAATTTTGAACCTTTAATTTCAATTCTCAAGATTCTTGTAGTTAACTATTTCCATATTGATTTCACTTCTATTATTTGTGTTTTGAAATAATTGATCACTCTTTTATTGATTTGTGAATTTGTAATATGCTAATAGGTTTGTTCTAGATTTAAAACTTGTTGCAAAATCTGACAATTTGATAAAAGGTAGAGAGTGGTCTTTAATTAGATTCCTAGGCGATTTAATGCATTTAGTTTGGGCTTATTCGGATTCACTCGGAGATACAGTGAGTTGAGTCCATTGGATATGATTGATATGAACTCGAGAGAGGTAAATTTATTCAACTAGTGAATTTGACCAAGTACAACTTTAGAAATTAAACCGGGAGACGAGATTAAAGGGGATTCCAATGGTAAAATCGTGAGTGCAACATTTTAACCATTAAATTGAATAGTATTCTCGATCCAAAGAAAACACACTCGTATAGTATTTTTACTTTATTAGTTTTAATCCAAACATGGCCATTAACGTATATTTTCTTCAAATATGAGTTAGAAATATTTAGATTAATCATTAAGAAGATAGCTCTCGTGAGAACAATAATCCAAAATCTTTAGGTCCACTTTACTACTTGTTTAATTAACATAGTAAGTTTGCGATTATACCAGAACAATACTTCAATCTATATGGGCATATTACAGTTTAAATATATTATTTGTGTTACGTAATTATTATAAATTTTGTGACTTAGGATTTTTTTTTTTTAATATGCATTTATAATTGAATTATGGGAATCTATGCATATAAATGAAGCAATTCAATTGGAGATGATGAATGATGGAATAGATCGCATGATAAAAAGATTTGTTAAATACTTCAATCATGAAAAAAAAATATTTTATGTAAATTAATGACACAAAATATATAACTCTCAAGGTATTCTTACATATTTGAAAAGTTAAAGTGGAAATATGAACCTTTTCAATTATGTGTCTTTAAAATGCCACTTTTTGGTATAGCCAAAAATCAAAGTTTTAGTAGACTTTAATAAAAGTTTGTTGGATATGGGCTGCCTCTCTATGTTAATCTCTTGGGCTTCTCTATTTTGTTGGCCATATTCTGTTATAATACTTGGACTTGTGTTTGTTACTTAGGGCCAACATGTTTGCTGCTTCTTTTTTTAAGTGGTGTAATCTTTGGGTTTACACTTGGCACATTTTGGACTGTTGTATTAAGTGAATTGAATGGTTGCTTTATAACCCTATTCTAGATTCTTCATTTGAGTTAGTTTTTCACATTCTAGGGTTTTCTCTCCTGTGTTCTCTCTCGAGTGGCTTTCTCTCTGGTTTTGATTTTTGAGATCCTTTAGTTGTGATCTTTGTAATATTTTAGTGATATTCTTAAGTGTATTGTGTATATGCTAGTATAGTAGTGAAAACGTGTATATGAGAGGCTAAAGAGAACACACATTTGTAAATCTGAACTTTGTGATTTACTTAGTGGATTCGAGCTTAATCTACATGGTAGATGCGCAATGGGTGAGTAGGCTATTTAGCTGAACATCCGGGCTCCAAAAGGGGTGAAAAATTCTTCGTGTTCTCATTTTATGATTCTGCGATTTTATGATTTTGTGATTATTGTTACAAAACGTTGATTCTGGACTAACAAGTGGTATCAGAGCATCCTTTTATGGGGGATTAGGATTTTTTTTTGTCAAAATCGCCTTTGCAGATCTACATGATTTTTTAAAAGCTTGTTTAAATTGTAGTTTTGTGAAACTGTGTGTTTCATTTGCTCTTCGATCCAATTCTTGATTGAACCCCTTCTTTGAAAACCTTCTGAATCTGTGTAACCGACTATCAAGTTTTCTTGGTCCGTGTTTTTCTGTGTGAAAAACATTTTTGGGGGGTTCTGACTTCTTAAGATCTTGTTCCTCTTGCTGATTTCTTGGTATTTTGGTTGTAACTCGTCACTGAGTTGAGGTTCTGTGTGAACTCGTTCTGAGTTACTATGAGTTGAGTTGACTCACTCCGATTCTTGCCGAGTTATCCCGACTCTTTCTTGATCACACTGAGTTGCTGTGACTCGTTGGTTCTTGGTATTCAATTATGGTAAACTGAACTGATTCTGGTATTTTCTCATACTCCTTCTTCTCTGAAACTTTGAGGTTTTAGCTCTGGTATAATTCTCTTAAATAATTCTCTTAACTCTACTTATTTTTTGCTTCAAATTATTCATTGCATTATTTGTTTTTTACTTGGTTATTAAGGTAATTGGCTATATTTTTCTTTCCTTTGTCCAAGATCTCACCTAGGATCTCGAAATTTGAGGGAGTAAATGATCAAAAGGGTTATCACTCCTTAAACCCCTCAAACTGACAATTTTGTGTAAATCTTTGCTTGCTGATCATATTACTAGTTCTGTTATTACACTCTGTTACACTGTATATATTGTTGCACTTTGTGTGAAACATAAACTTGAATACTTTGTGAATTTGTTTGTGATCATGACTACTACACATAAGTTTGATGTAGAGGTTTGGAGAGGGACTGTGGATTTTAACATATGGCGTCAGAAAATGAGGGCTCTGTTGTTACAATAGAGATATGTTGTTGCTATTGATGGTGTTTGCCCTACTGAGTTTAGTGTTTATAGGAGACAATAATTAGATGAGATTACCTGGAGTTCTACATTTCTTCATCTATTTGATACTGTGATTAGGAAGGTTGGAGAAACTACAAATACCCAGAGTCTTTGGGCTAAACTTGAATCTCTATATCTAACCAATCCATGTCAAACAAATGCTACCTGCTTAGACAATTCTATAACTTCAGATTTGATCCCTCCTCAAACTTAGAAGACAATATTGATAAATTCACAAAATTGGTACAAGAAATAACAGACTGTGATGAAGAACTATCTAAGGATCAATAAGTTGTTGCTCTGTTAAATGTCTTATGTGATAGGTACAGAGACCTAAGAAATGCCTTAGAGTATGGGAGAATTGAACTTACTGTTGATATTGTAATATCATATTTAAGAAACAGAGAACTGGAATTGAAAACTGAAGCTAAAAATCCTAAGTTTGGAGAATGATTAAATATTATAGAGAAGGTTAACCATAACAAGAAAGGGAAACCATGTAATTATAATTCTCTTAAGAAAGGAAAATCACAATATTCATTACTCAAAACAAGAATCAACCAAAATCTAAGATGCAAGACAGAAAATGCTACTATTGTGGGAAGACTGGACATCTTATAAAAGACTTCTTTGAAAAGATATCTGATATGAAATCTAAATTCAATGCTGATGGGCCTGCAGACGTTGTTTGCAATAATGAATCTGATATTCAAGGGGTTGTCCTTGTTACTACAACTAAAAAGGGTCTGAATGAATGGGTGTTGGATTCTGGATGTTCCTTCCACATGTGTCATGTTAAAGAGTGGTTGACTGACTTTAATGATCTTCGTGGTGGCCAAGTTCAAATGGGAAACAATATGACTTGTCAAATTAAAGGAATTGGAAATCTGAGACTCTTACTGGACAACAAATATATACTTGAACTATATCAGACAAGATATATTCCTAATCTTCAAGAAACTTAATTTCTTTGGGGCAATTGGATGATGAATATGAAATAAAAAATTCATAAAAGTCTTACCCAAATTAGTCTTAACTCAAAACAGATAATTTCCTCTCCTAGATCCAATGGTATTGCTGAGAGGATGAATAGAACCTTACTGGAAAATATGAGATGTATGTTACTCAGTTCTAATCTTCCAAAAATTTTCTGAGGTGAAGCCCTAAAAACAGCCACCTATCTAATAAATAGAATTCATTCAAGTGCTATTAATTTTTAAATCCCTGAAGGCTTATGGTCTGGAGAATCTCCAAATTATTTCAAATTAAGGGTATTTGGTTTTGCTGCATATGTTCATCAAGATGCAAGAAAACTAGAACACAGATCTCAAAAATGTGTTTTTTTATGTTATGGAGAAGAAACTAAGGGTTATAGATTATGAGTAAGAAATAATGAGAACCAATTTACTATGTAAAGTCATCATCAGTAGAAATGTTGTATTTGATGAGAACCAATTTACATGTAAAGCTTCCTCAAGTCAGAATACTGACCTTCCAACTCTGATTGAAGAAACTGTTTTAGAAAATCAAGATCAAAGAAATTCTGAACCTGAAAATTTGATTGAGGTGGAGTCTACTTAATCTGAAATTGATCAGTCTCATAATGAATTTGAAACTGAGGAATATTTTCAAGATACTTCTCTTGATAACTATCAATTAGTCAGGGATAGGGGTAGAAGAAATATGATCCCTTCTACCAAAATTAACACTGATGAATTTGTAACATTCTATTCTGAACTGGAATCTGTTAATTCTGAACCTGTGACTTATGAAGAAGCTATAAACAGTAAAGATTCTAAACTTTGGCTGGAAGCCATGCAAGAGGAAATGGATTCTCTTCTTAAAAATAAAATATGGGTTCTTGTTGATAAACCTAAACATCAAAAGATATTTGATTGTAAATGGGTTTATAAAATTAAAGAAGGTGAGCCTAATACCTTGGGGAAAAGGTACAAGGCTAGACTTGTTGCTAAATGATTCAAACAAAGAGAGAGTTTTGATTACAATGAGATCTTTTCACCTGTTGCAAAATATACATCTATCAGAATTCTACTTGCCTTGACAGCTCATTTTAACTGGGAATTAGATCAGCTTGATGTTAAAACTGCCTTCTTAAATGGTGACCTTGATAAAACCATATACGTGCATCAACCAAAAGGTTTTGAATTACATTTAAAATCTGAACAGGTTTGTTTGTTAAAGAAGTCTCTTTATAATAAGAAATTTTACTCTTATGTTCAAAATATGAGTTTTTCTAAAAGTAATTTTGATTCATGTTTTTTCTATAAAGGTTCAGGTGGACCCGAATCTGTTTACCTATTGCTTTTATGTTGATAATATGCTTTTTGCCTATCAAAATAGATCTGAAATTGAGTCTGTTAAAGGAAAGCTTAAAACTGAATTTGAAATGAAAGATCTAGGTGAAGCTAAAAGAATTTTAGAAATAAAAATAAAAAAAGATAGAAAAAAATTACATTTTGTATGTGAATCAAAATTCTTATGTGAATAAGGTGCTTGAAAAGTTTGTTATGACTGATTGTAAAACTGTAACATTGCCTATTGTAAACCACTTTAAACTTTCTAGTGAGCAATCTCCTAAAATTGATGAAGAGCATGATATGATGTTTAATATACCTTATGCTAATGTTGTTGACTCTATTATGTACCTTATGATATGTACTAGACCTGATCTAGCTCGTGGGATAAATATTCTTAATAGATTTATGGCTAATTCTGGTAAAACATATTGGTTGGCTATTAAATGGATGATTGGGGTACTTAAAGGGTTCAACTAATTTGGGTTTAAAGTTTCAAAGATGTACTGAAGGTGTTATTTTAAAGGGCTATACAGATTCTGATTTTGCTGGTGATTTAGATAAAAGGAGATCAACATCTTCTTATGTGTTTACTCTTTGTGATGGTTGTGAGTTGGAAATCTCAATTGCAAAATACTGTTGCTCTTTCTTCCACAAAAGCTGAATATATTGCAGCCTGTGATGCTATTAAAGAAGGTCTGTGGCTTAGAGATCTTTTAAATGAGTTTGGTTTTATAAATGAAATGTTCAGAATATATACTGATAATCAAAATGTCATTCATCTTAGTAGAAATCTTATTTTTCATGATAGGACTAAACATGTTGATATTAAATTCCACCTTGTTAGAAACATGTATGATAAATGTTTGATTAGCTTGATTAAAATACCTACTGAGTTTAATCTTGCTGACTTTGGCACTAAGGTGTTACCTTTAAACAAATTCAGGAATTGTTTAAAACTGTTGAATATCAGCTGAAGATAATGTTCTTGTTAAGTTTGAGTTAGTTTAATTTTTTGTTGATTATCAATTCTAATTGTTTTTTCCTTTTACAGGTATGTTAGAGCAAATGAAACCAAATAGTTAAGTTTGAATCCACAAAGGAATTATCAAAATAGTTCGGCAAGGTGTAGAATGTTGGATATGGGCTGCCTCTCTATTCTAATCTCTTGGGCTTCTCTATTTTGTTGGCCATGTTCTGTTATAATACTTGGACTTGTGTTTGTTACTTGGGCCAACCGGTTTGCTGGTTCCTTTTTAAGTGGTGTAATATTTGGCTTTACACTTGGCACATCTTGGACCGTTGGATTAAGTGAATTGAAGGGTTGCTTTATAACCATATTCTGGATTCTTCGTTTAAGTTGGTTTTTCACATTCTAGGGTTTTCTCTCATGTGTTCTCTCTCGAGTGGTTCTCTCTGGTTTTGATTCTTGAGATCCTTTAGTTGTGATCTTTATAATATCTTAGTGATATTCTTGAGTGTATTGTGTATATGCTAGTATAGTGGAGTGAAAACGTGTATATGAGAGGCTAGAGAGAATATTGAAAATTTCTTCACACATTTGTAAATCTGAACATTGTGATTTCCTTAATAGCTTCGAGTGTAATCTACGTGGTAGATGCATAACGGGTGAGTAAGCTATTTAGCTGAACATCCTAGCTCCAAAGGGGGCGAAAAATTCTTCGTGTTCTCATTTTATGATTCTATGATTTTATGATTTTGTGTTTATTGTTACAAAACGTTGATTCTGGACCAACAAAGTTGATTAAATGTATCATTGAAAAGTTAATAAAATTTGAAGGTCTCATGAAATATGTGATCAAAATTAACTGTTGACTTAAGCTTAAATTTTTATCAAAATTTTACTCCATGCCAAACAGAGACTAAAGGTCCGTTTGATATACAAAGGTGGAAAGAAATTCTAATTCCATGTTAATTGGAAAATAAAAATTTACCAAACTCATGAATTCGTTTTTTATGAAAACAAAGAAAATGCAGTTTAAAGTTGTTGTACTTTGGAATTCGATTTCTATTTCCACGTTGTAATCAAATGGTCAAAGTAAAATTCGTTTTCTTCAGATATGATATTTTTCATGGAATTCGTTACAATCAAACAAAGCCTAAATGTATAGGCTAAATTATGATTGTTAATATGGATAAAATCAAATTCATCAGTTCGTGTACAGTCTTCTTTTGGAACAACCTACCCATCTTCTTATGCTTTATCCGTCAAGTCAAATTCAATTGAACGTTCACGGTTTCAAAGCGTGCGCAGTAATCAACGCCCACCAAATTGGACACTACCAAACTTTTAGGTCAATTATTTGATTACGTTCATATCATAAAAATATTATTTAATATGCTTATTTTAGTTGTTTGATATGATTAACTATTTTTTGTGACTTATCGAGTGAATAAAATACTATTTTTTTAGGAACCCAACTAATATTATCGTAGACTATAAGACAAGCTCAACACAATGAATCAATTTGTAAGAATTTTGAAAACAATAAGAAAGCAAGCAAGTCGATGGATCGTTAAATTCTCAGAACAAGGATTATAACAGTAAAAAATTATTTAATACCTTAATGATTTTGATATGCACATCATATAAATATTCGATAAAAAGCTTAAATATTTTCCTTTATCCTTGAAAAAAATATTATTAATTTTGAACTTTTATCAAAAAAAAATATTTATAAAATAATTACTAAATGTTGAAATTTAATATTGACTAATCACATGACTTTGATCGCATAATTAGGGATTCCTACTCAATTGAATCTCCCAATTCTTCCATTTTACTTTACTTCGTAAATTAAGCCCGATTTGGTAAGGATTAAAGTTGGATTTTCAATAGATTTTTATAAAAACTGATGAAATAAATGATTGAAAAGTTGTACATTTTATTAATTGTGGATTTTGACTTGTATTAAAATTTAGATTTTACTCACGGTTAAATAATTTGAAAATGCAAAATTAAAAATAATAATAATTAAAATTAGATTCAGCCGCAAATGAGAATGCAAGAGCCAGCTGGAGCAAGCAGTCAAATTGATACTCCAATTCACCACGCAATAGCTCGCCTCAACTTTCTATAATTATAACCTCTCAACTCACTGCTTCACCGCCGGTATTTACTCGCCCTGGTGAACTACTTTTTCTGATCCTCTCTCTTTCTCTCTCTGCATCTTCTATATTCAGATTCAGAAATGTATGTTTCTCTTCTGGATTTCAATTATAGCTTATTGATTGATTGATTGATTTTTTATTCTGTTGTTGATTTAGAACTAGTTCCATATTATTGGAAAACGGTATGTGTAGGTATTATATACGTTTCCATTTGATGATTTTTAGTTATAGGTTGGTTCCAGTTTTTATACGTGTGTGATGTGATTGATTAGATTCGTTCAGTGTGTATTTATAATATAATATGTTTTTCAGAAAATTATTTCTTTTTCAAATTTTTACATGTATAGACTATGTCGATGTACTTACTGTTCATGGCGTTTCGGTTTATACACTGTCGATCAAATAGAATTACAGAATTTTGATAACTTTTCGCGTAAAGTTCTGATTCAGTTCAAATTCTATAATTTTTGCAGAAGTGCATGCTTAGGCAAAAATGGGTTTGAAGTATAGCGATTTTCTCCCTGAGGAGTCGTTCAAGAGCTGGGGAAATTACGTAAATGCGTTGAAGGAGACTCCTGCAAGACTGGCGGATCGGATTCTTACCCGGTCTAGTGCCGAGGCAGAGCTAGAAGTGAAGGCGCGAAGCGAAAATGAGATGAAGAGGACGCTTTCGTGGTGGGACTTGATCTGGTTTGGCATGGGTGCAGTCATCGGTGCAGGAATATTCGTGCTTACCGGCCGTGAGGCGCGTGAGGGAGCTGGTCCTGCTGTGGTTCTCTCTTACGCAGTCTCAGGGCTATCGGCCTTGCTCTCAGTTTTCTGCTACACCGAGTTTGCTGTGGAGATCCCTGTCGCAGGTAACTATTTGTAAATCTAATGCACCTATGCGACCATTGTATGTATTCCAAAGACAAATATTGAATTTTGAAGTGATGCCTCTAATTAAATGTGTATTTCTCCAATGATTCTTTCTGGTAGTATAATATGATTTCGTTGCAATGGGTAAGTAAAGAGTTTCGTGTTTCTTTGTAGACATTATTGTAAATTACAATGTGGTCACATTCACTGTCGCAAGCAAAGTAAAAAACTGAGATGAAAAACCCTTCACGTAACTGAATTCAAATTTATTAGGAACAGAAATAAGTTGTTGATATTCATTTGTACCTTTCAGTAATCAATTCTACTGAGTTACCGAACTCTCTTTTATCATTTGATGTTGAGCCCAAGATAATTGGATTTTCTGGTGCAATGCAGTTTCAGAATGTATCTGAAATATTTGTCTTCATCTCAATATTGTAGGAGGTTCATTTGCCTACTTGAGGGTGGAGCTAGGCGACTTTGTGGCCTTTATTGCTGCAGGAAACATCCTTCTTGAGTACGTCATTGGTGGTGCTGCAGTGGCTCGTACGTGGACATCCTACTTTGCAACTCTTTGCAACCATACGTCAGATGAATTTCGCATCACTGTTCATCAACTAGCCAAAGGATATAACCAACTTGACCCCATAGCTGTTGGTATATTAGCAATCATTTGTGCAATTGCAGTTCTAAGCACAAAAGGCTCTTCTCGTCTCAATTACATTGCCTCAGTAGTCCATATGCTTGTCATTCTCTTCATCATCATTTGTGGGCTCATCAAATCAGACACTAAAAACTACACTCCTTTCGTGCCATTTGGTCCTCGTGGTATCTTCAAAGCTTCTGCAGTCTTGTTCTTTTCTTATGTTGGTTTTGATGCTGTTTCAACTATGGCTGAGGAAACCAAAAATCCGGCCAAAGACATTCCCATTGGCCTCGTGGGATCGATGGTGATCACCACAACTATCTACTGCTTGATGGCAGTAACTCTATGCCTGATGCAACCGTACCAAACAATTGATCCTGATGCACCATTTTCTAGGGCGTTTGAAATGGTAGGCTGGGGATGGGCTCAGTACATAGTGGCTGCAGGTGCATTGAAGGGAATGACATCCGTTTTGCTTGTCAGCGCAGTAGGCCAAGCACGTTACTTGACACACATTGCACGTACTCATATGATGCCTCCATGGTTCGCGAAAGTAGATACAAAAACAGGAACACCAATCAATGCCACCATTGTTATGCTAGCTGCTACGGCAGTTATTGCCTTCTTCACAGACCTTGGCATTTTATCCAACCTTCTCTCAATCTCAACACTCATTATTTTTATGCTAGTGGCTGTTGCTCTACTCGTTCGTCGGTACTATGTCAGTGGAGAGACAACAATCGAAAACCGGAACAAACTAATTGTGTTCCTTCTTCTTATCATAGGATCATCAATTGCTATTGCTGCTTACTGGGGAATTAGTGAAAGTGGTTGGATTGCCTATTGCATAATTGCCCCCATTTGGTTTTTATCCACGCTTGGACTTTCTATTTTCGTCCCACAAGCTCGTAAACCTAAGCTGTGGGGCATTCCATTGGTTCCTTGGTTGCCATCGTCATCAATTGCCATTAACATCTTTCTTCTTGGGTCCATAGACAAGGATTCATTCATAAGGTTCGCGATATGGAGTGGTTTCCTATTGGTGTACTATTTCTTCTTTGGACTGCATGCATCATATGACACTGCCAAGGAATTTGAAGGAAAGGCAATACAGGAAAGGAGATTGAGGATTGTTGAAGAAGGACAAATTCCAGCAACAAAATCTGGCTTAGATGATGGAATTGAACCTAGTCTTTGAAACAGTATCGAATTAGTGTTATTTGAATTTGTGCATATATTATTTTTCTTTGTGAATGTATTTCCTTTTTCTTGCTAGTTTTTATTATCAAATTACATAAGTCAATACCCGGATTGAAGGGAAGGGAAACAAATTTTATGTGCTAACCTACTTAAAATTGATTGAATTTTTTCCCTACCTTTACCCCTTTTTGCATTTTTTCTCGCGTTCAAAAATCCGCAAGACCATATTGATGATGTGTAATGCTAGTTAGCCAGTTATAACTTCAATGCCCTAGGTACATCTCACGCCTATGGGCTGCTATAACTATCCGAAGGGGAATGGGTTTTCTTCGGAGCTGGAATAGAGAGGGTCCTACAAGTTCATGTGACGCTAATGTGACATACAGAACTTGTTTGTCTCTCATTATTGGGAGAAAAATGAAGTTTTGAATAATATTTTTTGAAGAATGTGTGGTTGAAATTTAAAGTAACTTTATTAGTTTATGTATAGAATATTTTATTTGATGAATGTATTGTGGAGAATCTTACTGTAGCAAATAGAGTTTTAGACTAATGGTAGATAAACAGGAGCTAAATAATAAGTAGAATTAAATGAATCATTCAATTCCATATTTTATTTAACCTATCGCCCAACACCACATAAACTGAAATTATAACCTTAGTGGGATTAAATGACTTTATTCTATTGATTACAAGTCTTTCTTTTCACCCACTAAACCACATAATTTCTACAATGCGTTCCATATTGATGGTACAGGATGATTGTTAATTCTTATTAATAATTTGGGTGGAAAATCAACAGGTATCGTCAACACTTAAAATAGATTAGATTCTTGTTTGCAGTAATAAATATTACAATTAATGATTTTGCTTTCAATTTATAATGAATAAATTCGAAGATATCTTTGTGGGAGCATAAAAGTTACTTTAGCTAAATTATAACTTAAAGCAGTTGGTGTAAAGAGGATTTGTACGTCTCTTTTATACAGCAAAGAGCAACAATGTGTTTGTCAGTTTTGTAACGAGTTTGAAGAAACCAACTCGATAAAACTAAAATACATATAAAACTAGAGGCAGCTTGGCGCCAAGCATCTAATACCAATCTGTTAGCCATCAAATTAGACGACAGCACGTGGTTACCTGAAGACACGAATAAAATGGGAACGAGAATCATCAGCTTAGCTCATTGCAAGTGCCATTAGCATACAGAAGGCAAGGGAACTGCTAATAATACCAGACAGCAAGCAGCAGAATTCCTTGTCCTTCGGCATCGTCAAAGGCTACAAGTCTTGGTTCATCTTGACACGATTTTGACACAACTTTACATTTTACTCCCCAGATCAATTCTTCTCTTCGTGTTCTGCAGGTCCACACGAACTGTCTGTTCCAGCAGGAGTATCTGTCTTCACAATGTTAGAGGTCCCTTCACCTTCTGCATGTGAAGGATTGGTACCAGATTCTCTCTCGATTAAGTCAGGTGACTGTAAACTATCTGCAGGACCATCGACAGAAGACAAGGAAGTGTCTCCAGCATCCCGGCCAACGTCATCTGGCCAACCTTCTGATTCAACTTGAACCTCACGATTCGATAGAGATGGTGGCTGAGCTGCATCAGATGTCTCAGCAGAATTCAAGGTCGGAGACAACTCGACCGACTCTGAAATTTTCATTCCTTCATCCGATATTGGGGATTTCTCATGCCCACCATTTCCAATTTCTTTTAAATCAGACAAACTGCCGGGCACAGGATCATCTAAACTCAGTTTTGGTTCAGGAGGATCAGATGATGCAGTATCTGCTAAATCCTTGTCTTCATTGATGCTGGTGTCATCAGCAGCCCCTCCATTGACAATTTCACCGGTATCGATGTTAGGGGATGCGGAAGCAACTAAATCGGTTGCCGGTTCATTAGCTGTTCTGTCATCCTCAAATGCAAACCAATTGGAGTTTGTGAAAAGAGAACCACTGTAGCCATGAGCAAAAACAAAGGTATAAACACATTCACCTATGAAAAATGTAACAAGGGCAAAGGCACATCATGATATGCAAGCAACTGAGATGTGGATAAGTTTGGGTCTTGTGGAAAAAATCACACTGACCATCAATTAGAGAGACCTAGTTTTGCATTTTATTCATTTCAGGAGTGATTACAAGCCTATGCTGTAAAACAGCTTCAAAGCTTCTAAGAATGTAAAACATGGTGACTCTGATTGGTCCAAGAATGAACCAAGTTGAGTTTCATTAGATTACAGAAACATTTCAAAGAAATCCATGTGTGACAACTTAAAAGTGTTTCGTTAAAAGGGTGTTAACAACATAAATATAACCAAAAGTTCACAAATCTTCTGCTAATAAAACATTACAAACAGATGAGATATTTCCATTTAGACAGAGATATCAAAGAAAATGAAACCAAACAACTCCATCTACCTACCTTTCCTGGTCATCTCCTAAACGAAGGGAAGAAATGACGACTTCTGCAGATTCATCATCAAAGTACACATCCTGCAAAAAAAGCCAAAGTAGGAACTCTCACATATACACACAAAGTTAATTCACACAGACAAGGCTTGATAAATATAAATGAGT
The DNA here is from genome assembly GCA_903798345.1 of Fraxinus anomala. Lineage (NCBI taxonomy): Eukaryota > Viridiplantae > Streptophyta > Magnoliopsida > Lamiales > Oleaceae > Fraxinus > Fraxinus anomala. Next base: position 14,569 of record CAIGRN010028733.1, read on the forward strand.
AGAGGCCAAACCAGGATGTGCATATGATAAGAATATGGTGCTAAAACTCAGCAGAATAGGGATATGCATTGGTATGAAGCTGAAACTCGGGGCAAGAGTGAACTTAACTTGACTCCTTCATGTTGAGTAAGTGTAGGAGATAAAAAATTGCTGTTAACTCAGTCAACTAGCAGATATAGTTCAAACTTCTTTACAGGACTTCTTAAACACCGCTCTCTTCATTCGTACTGCACTGGTCTACCAGCAATATTTGTTGGCTCTCATGAGAGGCTATCATTAAGAACCTCAAACCTTAATCCTAGGATGCAAATTGTAAGGTTTGCTCCTTGACTTGCTGAGGCATAATATGTCTCAGGGCTACTAAGGTGTTTCTGCGTTTCTCTTCCCTTTTCTGATCAGTTTATTACTGGTTTCAGCTTTTTGGTTTATTTTTCCTAATAAGAACGTTTTACAAGTTGCTTCCACTTCTAATAGTAGACAACTTTCCACTTCTTGTAGTAGACAATGTTTTAAAAAGGCTTAAATTGAGTATCAAGACATTTTACCTCTTACCTCCGTGAAGCAAGGCATAATCCTCACGACAAACTAATAAAATAATACAAAAGGTACAAAATATGATCATGATAAGCCATAAACCTTTATAAAAGTAGATATCAAAAGAAATTAACAAAAATTAAAAGTCTAACTTGCAAGAAAATATAAAATACATCACCAGGGGGCTAGGAAAAGAGAAAGTACTGAATAAGACTAACAGATAGGCACGCGCAGTAGAAAAAATAGAAGGAAAGAGTTAAAAGTACTAAATAATAAAGGTTTAGTCTCCTATTTTTTCATCCGTGTAAAGGCAAAAAAGCCATCAACATTTTACGTTATAATAGAATAGCTCAGAAGGCTAAGGAAAATAATAAAATGACCAGAAAAGGCAACACCAATAGGCGAACACTTTAGTCGCCATGAGGCTTAGCCTAAGGCATAAGCCTCACTAAATCGAGGAGTAAGCCTCCAAAATGACATTTAAGGTATAAGCTTCGAGGCGTTTAAGTAAACCCTCACAAGGCGGAACTCTAGGCATGAGCCTCAAAATGTTTCTTTAAACAATGATAGTAGATTAAAATTTCGTTAAGCGGTTACTAAATTGACAACTTTGTATTTGCTATATCAATCTATCTTATGTTTGTTTGTAAGTTACGAATTCTTAATTTGACTATTTGATTTATAATGGTTTTTTAAAATGGCTAATGGTTTATCATAAGCGTATATTAATATGTTTATATTCTTTTGATTAATTTTATTGGTTTGTAACCTAAAACTAGAAAAGACAATGGATGATGAAGTCGTCACTATTGACCAAGGCTAAGACATGTACCTCATCATCCCGTTCAGGTGAGCCATGAGCCTGCACAAAGAAAACAGAGAATAGTTAGTACACAATGGAATAATACAAGAACTAATATAATCCATTTACTCCATTTTTCACTACCATCGACCCCAGTTGCAAGTCTTCATTCTTCTATGGACTTCAGAAAGTAATGTTCACCTTCCTAACATAGAACAACTACCCCTTTGATCATTGTTTCCGAAACTACACTCGATAAAAAAATACCACTTACTATTTTAAACAATTTCACACTTGGAGCATTGCCACACAAATAGCTAATGCCACATCCAGGACTAAAATTAAAACATTACAAATGAAACACGACACCTTACAGCTCATACCTTAACAGTCATGCCAAGCACAATGAATTCATTAAACAGGGGTTGATATACCATGAATTCTAGCATAACGCTTGGGAGATTAATGTGACAAATTACTTCTTAAACCTCCATCAAATGTAGATGCCAATCAACTTCTATTGCAGCTTACATACGTTTGACTTGGCTTAAAAAACTGGCTCATATGTTCTCTTTTTATTGAAAAAAGTATTTAAAAGCACAATATTAGGAATTGTACTAGTTACATAAAGCAATTGTTTTTGTATTGTGGTCCAAAGCAATTGTTTTTGTATTGTGGTCCACTTAAAATGGGAATTTAATAACACAGCAATTTCAAAATTCAGGGTGACTTAACGCGTCTACAAACTTCGTGAATAGAATTTAATATAAGTTTCTTATTTATGTGCAAAGTTAACTTGAGCATAAAAAGTAAAGACCAATACGTGAGAAATGGAAATACAAAAAAAGATAAAATATCTTAAATGTCAAGGATAGGTTGTTCTACAACATATAACACCATTTCAATGGTAAATATTCAAAGCCAAGTTCATATTTAGCCCTTGTTTGAGCTCCATTTTATCAAAACTCATTTGTTTTTATGAAAACATATTTTCAATCACACATTCTCCCAATAAAATATTTTACACACAAACCCAAAAACATTTCCTTCATTTTAACCACACATTCTCTAAAAATCACTATTACAAAACCTATTTTCCCCTAAAAATGAGGCTCAAACACACCCTTATTGGTTACAATTTACAAAAGCTTTCACAAGCTTCTTACAGTCAAGTGTTATATTAATGAAGCGTAACCTTCATTCTTCATCTTCCTTTATTCTAATTTTCTTTTTATCCTTTTTTCTATCAAACTTAAAACTACATAACTTTCCCGACAGTATCATATATCGGTTTACGACTCTACATGATAACAATACTTGGTTAATCTCATGGAACAGATGTGATGTGCACTACACTTTTGCATTCCAAAGAAGAGGCTTCGATAAAACCCTTAGCCCGTGCAACATTCACATTTATAGGGTTTGTTAATCAGAACAGCACCCTTTACCTTCATGGGACGATTAAAGAGAAAGGCAGCCTACGGAAATCATCCACCAGAAATTCATACTATACAGATACACAAAACCTGTTCCCAAACATTCCTATTTCAAAATCTCAAACCTTCAAAAATTAACACTGTATATCCATCCATTATAATTTTCCTATTTCCACATTTGCAAGCAAAGAAGCAATTGGAAATCAATTGAGACTCCATAGTCAAGAAAACTTCCATTTATTGTACAGCTAATGTTTTCAGCATTAACTAAGAGCATGTTTGGTGCAGCTCAAAATTGGATTAAAATTGAAAATATGACCGTTTTTGGGTTCCACTCATCTAATAAAAGTCAACAATAACGACTAATTTTTCAATTTTAATCCAATTTTAATCTCTACCGAACACGCCCTAAATGTAGCAGTGTGACCTCCAATTTTAAAACAGAGAGGGTCCAGTTTCTAGACACTAATAGCATGTTACTGTTACATAAGTGTCTAATAGATAGAAACAAGTAGTAGATAAGTGGAAAGTACTTGTGAGTCCTCAAAATGTGTGGATAAGAAGTGGCTCAAGTGTTTATAAACATGAGCCAAACATAGGCTAATTCTCCAGACATTATTCTCTTTTCAACTGTGAAATAAAAGGATGCTTGGATAAAATGGAAAATAAGGAAGAAGTCACAGAACGCACCTCTTCAATATCATCACTGCTATAGATTCCATATTGGAAGGCCTTGCTCAAGTTATTTGCCAAAGCTGCAACATCATAATCTCTATCTTGGTAATCATCATCATCACTATCCCTTGTCCGATCCTGCAGGGATGTGGGCCTCCTGCAGCAGATGATATAAAAAATAAATCGATAACATAAAGTAGGAAATGTGTGTTATTGCTTAGTTAAGTTAGATAGTATGAAGAAAACTAAAAAAGACACTTAACAAGGGATTAGACTATAAGACCATTGACAACTTGATGGCGATCCTTGGGATATTATTAGAAAATTGTTTAATTATGAGTTATTTTGCAATCTTTTAGTTATTTTCCTTATTTCCTTTCCATGAGTAATATGAGGTACTTTTCCATGTTTTGTTGGGATTTTTAGTATGAGAGTGGTTTTGTAGGACACGATTTCATTATTAGATAAAGACAATTTTTCTCGCTAATTCTTTCTCCTCTTTCCCATTTCTATCCTAAAATTCTATTTTGGTTCGATTGCATCACAATAATTACAGTACAGGCAGTGTACAAATCGAATTTAAAAATCGCACCATCACATCTATTATTTCACCCCGTTAAATCTAATAATCGCGTCAATCTTCAAGCATAATACATTTCTTATTAGCAATAGATTCTTCTAGCAAAATGTGGCATGACAAATAATTCACCAAGAGAATCATGTAACAGGAAGCAGAGACAAATGTAAGGCGCAGGGCCTATAGCACACTTGACATAATTCAAAACTCATGGCCATCAATCTTCATCTCTCTACCCCTGTCTATCAGTGCAGAAACACCCTTAACAAATTAGCCGTCTAAATCCAAATGTCATGAATGAAATAAAAGAATCTGACATCTTGCTGACCAAAATTTTAGTTGATTCCTGCTACACAACAATTCGAAATATGACTTGTATTCTTTTTCCTTTCACTTTATTATTTCTCCAACCAGAACGTCAACTTGCTCTATCCAGATTAGATGACAGGATACAGCCATGAAAACTAAAATCATCCATCTAAAAGCTAGAAAGAAGATTTAAAGTTCGTGTCATCCATAAGCATGTGGCAGATGCCCCCAGTTTTCAACTGGAAATGAAGTCTACTAAAGTAAACAGGACAACAAGAAACGGACTGACACCCTGATCCACAATCATGTGCAAGTAAAGGATGCAGAAGAATCAATTGTACCACATCAATCAGAATAGCCAAAAGGGAAAAACCATTGCACACAATACCGCAACAAGTCAAGACATCAAGAATAACACTCACCCACATGCCCATTGGAAGACATTCTCCACCATATTGCGCTTAAGCAGAATATTTGTCTGCCATTCAACCCACTCACCATTTTCCTGCCAATAAAAAATTTGTAAGAGTCCTTGAAGGCACAGATGCTTCAAATAAAATGGTTCTCGCTGCGCCTCAAGACTGCCACTAAGATCAACTTGCATACCCACCCACTCAAACATCAATTTTATATATATATACATATATATATATATATATAAACTACTACTGCTAAGCCACAGAATTCAGACGAAAATCAGAAATCAAATGAAGATTGAACTTGAATTCAGTAATGTCAAAATAGAAAATAGCTAAACACAATCAATAAAGATCTGAATGTTGAGCTCTGTCATATACGTCATTAAGGTGGTTTAATAAAATACCTTTTTTCTTTGTGATGATGGTTGGATGTGTAGGCTTCATACTAGTTATGATAACAGGCAGTGTAATAGATGATAGTATTTACCAAAGAAAAACACGAAATTGAAAAGAACCTGCAAAATTGTCTGTATATCATTGTTGTCATTCCCCAATTGAATGAGTTTGTTAGCAATACGAGTTATATGCCCAATATACCCTATCCTGGGTGGCGATCTACCCTCAGCAGGGACAGTCGGCTGCAAGAGTATTCACCAAAATTAATTTCATTATAATTCAAACACCTTGGGAAAATGTAATTTACCACAACATAACACATTGAATTGAGTATGTGTATATGTTAATACATATGTAAGCATGGGAGAAATCTAGATCAACCTAAGATATACAGAAAAAATTACCCTGTTAACATCAGCTGCCAATGTGAAGTTTTTTTCTGCTTCAAGAATCTTGCCAGTAAGATTACAGTCATGAAGTAGATGTTTAACAAACTCAGCATTCTTGCTCTCCAAGCAAGATACTACTATTTTTTCTACATGATGATGTAAGAAATTGTTGTACGGATACCTGTAATAAGGAGAAATACAATTTAGAGGACTCAAAATTTTGTTTTCCACAAGAAGTGAACACAATCTGAAACTGGGGCAAGAAACTTACTCAAAAAACAATTCTAAGATACGTTGTACAGCACCCAGACGAATTATTTCCTTTTCCGCAACTTCACTGCTAGCAGTCACCAAGACTGAGATGAACTCAATAATCTGAAAGATCCATTGTTCACAATCAGAATTGAGCATTCCATGTCATTGATCAAATGAAGATTTTAAATATGGATAAAGGGAGAGAATGAAAGGGTGAATGAACGTGTAAAACACACTTCTAACAAAGCATAAGCATGGATTTTTTACTGTTGTAAGTGGATATGCAAGTGAAATTCTTGTACTTATAATGCTCCAATAGAAACAAAATTTGGTGAAGAACGAGAGTCAATATGAAATCAAAGAAATATTAATGCTACACCAAAAATATACAAAAGATACCTTCAAGCGATGCTTTCCAAGAGGAGGCTGCAACTTGCCATAAGTAGTTAGCAAGACATTGTCCTCCGAAGAAATATCCAAAAGCTTGAGGAGATCACCTGCAGAATAAAGCCAGCTTAATATCTTCATGCTAACTAGCACATTCCACAAGACTATTACTGATGGCATCGCAATAACAAAATCATCTAGGAAAGGAGATGGCTTGGCTGAAACTTCAATACTTTGCAACTTGACGCACTTCTCCTTCTTAAATATACTAATTTGTCGCATTTTCTTTCCCTTTTTTCCTTTCTAACTAAAAAATAGCAGGCATATTGTAGGCATTAGTATATAATTTGTATGTGAAAGAAGGTAGCAACAATTCTACTAACATTATTTCAAGATGTTTGAGCCATAACACCCATTGATTTCCAAAAACAACATTAAGCCATTTGGCCCCCATTAAAATTATAATTCATTTCTCTCTCTCTTCTTATCAATCACACATTCTCAAATAAAATAATATTACACGTAAACCCAAAACTTTTTCTCCTTTTTTAACCACACATTGTTTTTCATAAAAATATTATTCCAAAAATTAAAATGGCAAATAATGGGGGCCAAAAGGTGGCTAAGAAAACTCAAATGAAGTAACAGTGCATTACAAAAGCAGTTACCACTTCAATCATAAATAAACACACACCAAAACTCTAGAAAAAAAGGGATGGAAGGAAGATAGCACCATTACCAAAAACTGAGAGTACTGGGATAGCTATTCAAAAAAGATTAACAAGTATAAAATAATTTCAACAAAAAAGAGCAAAGCCTATATGTCTTTTCCGATTGTGCATACCATGCATCTATTTTCCATGCATCCCCTGGAAGACCATCCTTTGATCAATATCTCACATATGATGGCATGAAAATGCAATTCAGATTACAATTTGATTTACTGCCCAAGTATTTAATAAGGAACATACAAGCAAGATGAGCAAGTCCATTGTGTAAGCTGAGTGGATAAATGAACATATTTTACAAAATTTTGGCTGAAATCAATTGTTAATTTATTATCTATGATGATGGGATATTTCAGGAGCGGTCTGTCACAGAATCATATTGACCCCAAGCAACCATACCTAGGCTATCCAGCATGGCTTCAACCATCTCTGGTTTGGCAGTGATTTCTGATCCATAAGCCAGTTGGCGATTGTAAATATAATAAGTCCCTGAAGTTAGCCTCTTGGGGTACAACAAAGATATGAAAATGGACAGCAAATTAACCAAAACAGATTTTGGTCGTGAATCCTCCAAAGCATGACAAAACAATTGTCCTATAAAACTGTGAAAACGGTCAGATTTCAATCAAGATAATAAAACAGGTAAATTAGGAAATGACGAGGAATTAGAGAAAATAACCAATGCTACCATGGGCTGGAGATTTTTGAAGCTAGCCCTGGAGGAGCATACCGAGTTATTGCACAAAGAGTTTCTGCAGCATTAGCATGCACTTCTGGGCAGTCCTGCAAATGTATGACACAACTACTTACGATAAAACAACCACCAAAAACAATTTCATTTTTTATTATCTTTTATGTGGGTTAAGAAGATTTAAACCTTAAAAACTAGAACTTAATCTTCAATTAGCATTTTTCAAGGGATGACACTTGAATCCATCCATAAAGAAATATGCAACTTCAATAACCATTAAGGTATGACATGCAGAGTCAGATGTCTCTCGTTCTTCCTAGACATGACAATAATTATGAGCATAAAAAGCGTGTGCACACTTAATTTCAGTTTGTATAAAAAAGGCAGGATCCATCCCTTCCACTCACAAAAGCCAAAGAACCAAATACCAATGGCTGAAGTAGGAAAACAGTATATTATTTTTATGGAAGATTGTCAACGTACAGATGAACTGAACTTATCCACAATCATCTCCAGCACGTTCATATCTTCCAACCACAGCATCGAGTCCACAGAGTTCGCATATATATGTTCATCAGCACCAATCAAACGAATTAAAACCTGTTCAACAAGAAATGAATTAGGATTTTCAGTGGATGATACCATGTAAAGGGCAAATTTAAATAAAAACTCTGAATAGCAAACCTCCATAATAGATGTAATTCTGACGAGGTCAACCAGCTTCTTGATAATATCTTGATGAGCCTGAATGAACATTAAATGAAGATATCAGCTCCCAGAGTTAAGTGTGTAAATGTAATAGCAGAGGGTAGGATGAATAATGAACAATTCCTCGTATGAATTCAACGGGAAAAAAAAATCCATATATAGCGCATGAAGTAGAAAGGAATCCCAAGCTACACAAAATTTGTGTGCTAGTGATCCCCTCCCTCCACAAGGAGGAAAACAGGCATGCAGCATTCCAAGTTTTCTTTTTGTGCACCCATTTTATATCCCTCTGATGTAGGATGCAATAGAGAGAGAGAGAGAGAGAGAGAGAGAATGTCAAGTTTATTTCATATCGAAGTTGTAAATATTACAATGCATAAGCGGGCCTTTATATAGGATTTGAAAAGACCTATTCTAAATAGGAATTATCTAATCAAATCCTAGAGAATCTAGTAAATAAACCTAATAGGTTTTCCCAAAATAAAAATCTAAACATGAAAAATAATCATATAATAATCTAATAGGATCTCCATCACCCTCTCCTCTAGATGCCAACATTTAGCTTTATTTTATTTTTTTTTCCCATAAAAAGAAACAGTTCTGTCCTTTCATCAATAGTAAGAAAAAACTAGTGGCATCAAGTAGGGAAATGAAATGTTTTAAAATACCTGGATCAGTTGAATTATTCAAATTCCCAAAAGAAATAATACGATCAAGTTAAAACACAGAGATCTATACATGAAGTACTTGTAACTGGGTCTACAGCAGCTACCAGCCCATAAGAAATAATACTTGGAACTTACAGAAAGAAATAAATACAAAAATTAACTACTAAAATATATTGGAGGTACCTGTATGTAATTCATTAGAGGAGTTGTCTTCCGCAACAAGAGACAGACAACAACCTAAGACAGTGAAATATGATTATCGGACATGAACAAAGAACTAAAGAATAACATCTATACTGCAGACAAGAATTTGACAACTTTGGATTCTAGAACAAACACTGTTATTCTGCGACAGATTCAATTTATTGCAAAATATAAGTCTTAAGTTCATCCTTGATTATAAGCAAATAAACACAAAAAATGATAAAAATATTTTTCATGGCTTCCACCCAATGCTACTCCTCCCTCATTTTCTTGTTTAACAAAACCAATCTCTTATTCCGACACTACCACCATTCCAAAGGGCAAGATATTTCTCTCCAAAACCAACACACATGCAGAAACCCAAATCCATAAATACACAAGTACAAACATACAAAATAAAAAAGTTACAAACAAAATGCTATACCATTATCCCTATGCAATTGCATATACAGAATTTAAGCACAAAAGGATGTGCTAGGATAGAATGCTAAGAGACTGGCTTGTTTGTGATTAGACTTTTTTCCCACAGAAACTGAATATGGTGTTTTTAAATTGACAAAATTATGCTTATTAATTTATCAAAATACCATATATACCTAAATTGTCCGAGATATCAATATATGCATTAATTTGTATATTTTTTGAAGGGTTGCGTGTTTAACTTTATTTATTTATTATTTTTCATATGTTAATGTGTTATAACATATTTTAGAAATAGCATTTAAAATGACACAAGAAATTATGGTTTTCACATGTATTTAAGATATTTCATATGTTATCTGTCATATTATAATGCTTTCTAAGCAAATAAATTTTAAATAATACAGTTTATACTAAAATAATTATGCCATGATAATTTAAATAATATCTTTATTTTATAGATTTTACATGATATGAAATAAAAATTATTTATTAAAAACATGAGATATGTAATAAATAATGTTTAGTCAAATAATTATGTAGTATGTACTGTTAAATGACTCAAATGCATGCCAAATAGTTGATTTAACATTAACGGCATCAAACAACTTATAACAGCTCTTTTTGAAAAAGCTCTACTCGCGACAGCCTTGCTAAAGGGACATTCAAACAAAGACAAGAAAATGAAAAATGGATAGCCATTTGCAAAGTAGCCATTATGACATTGAATTGAAGAAAAATGTAAACTTTTGACACCTGACCCATTATTTTAGCAAAAAACTGATGGTTCAACCATAATTAGAGGTAAATCAGATCCACGTATAAAGATCTTTCCTTTTAGCCTCATTTTCTTTAAATTATTTTGCAACTTGTCAAAATGTGATAAGAAACTACTCATAATTTGTAAATATTGAACTCATCAGAGTAGCAATGATCTTACCTTGCTGAAGTAGCCAGCTAATTGAGTACCATGGGGGCGTTCAGGATCCAAAAAAGAGAAAAGCAGGTTCAACAACTGTCACTCAAAAGTAAAAGAACAACTGGTAAGAGTCAATATTTAAAAACAAATTGAGTAAATTTAGGAAAAATTCCACAACTCACCTCCTCATCCTCTACCAAAGCTTTGAGTATTATATCAACCTCACAAGTGAAAATTTCACAAGCAATGAAAGGAAACCTACACAGAAACAAGTTACTCATCAGAAGCTTCTCTTTTGAAATATAGTATCGTCACAGCTCCTCAAAGTAGATTTTGATGTAGACACTTGATTCTGTTCATCACTTACTTCAACGACTGTAGTTTCTCAGCTTCCTCTGGAGCTTCTTCCACTATGTATCTAATTAGTTTTTCAACTTGAGCTCTTTCCCGCAAACTGCAAGATGGTTCGACATAAAATTAGATAATCATCGTAAATAGCTACTGAATATTCTGTCAAAAGAAAATGAAAAGAACATATTTTTTTGCTCAAGACTTGCTCCTGGTTGAAAGCATGAAAAATAATTAGTTCAACTGTGAGCCAAAAAATGTTATCATGACCAAATTCTGCTAGAGAAATTTATTAAAAGGGAAGACGTGCTAGAAGTCTAGAACTACGCAAAAAGTGGTATACACAAGAATCAAAAACAATTATTATAAATTTTTAGCGTGATGAGAGAATCGGGAGCTTACAAATTAATAAGTCGTCCATTAAGAGATCTGCATTCTTGAATTATTTCATCCTCGTCCAGAAGTTCCTCCAGTGTAAATTTTTCTTTGTCTAAAATGGTCTCCACCTTGAAAAAAGAAAAAAAGAAAAAAAAATCACTTAATAAATCACTCAGGAAATATCCTACATGCTATTATCGAAACATTTCAAGAACGTTAAAAACAGGACATAACAAAAACAAACAAGGCAATTGGTGAAAATAATACACAATCTCAGAATAAATCACCAGAAAATAGCAACAAGAATGAGCACACATATGCATGAAATTTACCATTTGACCCACAGGTTGCAGCGGGCCAGAGGTATGATTAAGACGCTATAAACTCTTTAAAAGTTGTTCTTTAAGCCTGGTACATGTATCGCACAATACATACACAAAAGATACATTTTGCCTTCAAGTAATCTACAAGCACTTCCCATGAAAACAGTGGTGAATATAAGCTATAAAATTGATTTGGAAACCAACAACAGGACACAATGGGATCCACAATACAAATGGAACAATCACAAACATGATGGCTTGGGATTCAAAGGAACAGGCAGGATTCATATTCCCCTTAATATACTATCAAAAGGATATGTATGGGATTCTCTGCAGCAGAAGGGGTAAAAAAGAACAGAAATTTTTTTACTATGACAATCTATACAGCAGTACTACTCAACCTCGCCACAGAAGACTCTTAGTTGAGTTCATTCCCACTTATAAGGAAAAAAAGACGAGCATATGAAAGCCTCCAAATCTCCCCCAATGAAGGATTTCTTTTATCATGGACTATGTAGCGCACTTCATCCAATGAAATGATTTTTAATTCTTCTTCAATGAAATTTCGAATAAGATAATATTTGTACTGATTCAATATAATAACACAACTTTTTCAGTTGCAACGAAATAGTGAAATCCCTTAAATATATAACATGGATGGGCTTATAATAATACAACCACCAATCATCCTCCACAGAACCCAGGTACATGTGTCAACTTTTAAAGTACTGTTACATTGCTTCCCTTTTCAATCAATTACAGACTATGAATCGAATCATAATGGTATCATAGCAGAACTTACAAACAAATATAACAAGTCCACCAAAAGATAACGGTCGATGAGAAATGCAATTACAATCTCCCGGATACAATCCAGCCTAATACATACCTCATTCTTCTACCACCTCTCCAAATTTCACAATACTCCAGGAAATTCACATCATAGGTCAACCATACCCCATGTCCAATCAGAATACGAAATATTTGGATCCATATGACCAGTAAAAAAATTACAAAATTATATTCAAGAATCACTTACTGGCGATGCAGTGGAGAGGCCCATGCGCCAAAACATGGTGAATCCTGAGGAGTGATGATTCGCTTTAAACTCGGCCACACAGATCTGTCAACTCAAAACCCTAAGCTTATACACCCAGCCTCTCGCCACAATATTGGGTTTTCTATTCGATTTTCCTCTTGAGAAAACCCCAATAATTTCAAATTGGATTTGATTGGATTTTCAATTTCATTTGGATAAAGACGATAGCAAGGGGGAGAGGGGTAAACCGTGGATGTGTATTTACTTCAGGGAAAAAATAATAAAATGAGTTATTATGTTATAAAAGTCCTTATTAAATCCAATATGATCTATTTTTTTTTTTTTTTCACGTATTTATAGATATAATCTTTGATGTGCATGTGAGGAGTGGTGCTCTTATAATAAAGTCAGGTCAATTACAATATTAATTGAGAAAAAGATGGCTCGGTGATTTTAAGCTCATGTTTGTGTTTCATTATTTAAAAATTTATTTGTTCACAAACTCATTTAAATCACACATTTTTTCAATAAAATAATTTTACACGTAAATTCGAAAATTTTCTTTACTTTTAAATCACATATTCTAAAAAAAACACTATTACAAAACATATTTTTCATAAAATTGAAAATCAAACAACTCCTAAGTATTAACTGCATTACTTGATAAAAAAAGTTTTCATAATTTATTTTGTCACGCAAACAAATAAATAGATGAATTTATATCTTTAAGCCCATGTTTGACAACCAACATTTGGAGAAAATAGAATTTTGAATAATAATTTTTAGAAAGATGTAGAGTTGAAAAGTAAGGAAATATTTTGAATTTACGTGCAGAACATTTTATTGTGCGAATGTGTGATTTAAAATGAGTATGTCAAAAAAGAATTTGAAAATAATAATTGTCGAACAAAGATTAAGAGTGACTAATTAAAAAATTATGTCAAAAGAGTACAAGCATGTTGGGGCATGGCAATTTGACATGTGGTATATGCGATCTATTCCAACACAAAACCAAACGAAAACCACAACATTGAATGGTGAAAGTTTACTACGCTCCTCATTGTTAGTATTTGTCTTATTTTTAGTTGTTGTTCCCTATGTATTTAAAGTCTCGGTTTAGTACATATTAAAATTTTCATTCTGATTATTCTACTCATTTTCAACAACACATTTTTCAATAAAATAATATTTTCCATCACATCAACAATTTTTCCTTCTTTTTTAACTACACATTCTCCATCAATCTATTATTTCAGAATACATTGTTCCAAAATAATGTGGCTCAAACACAGATTTAATTTATTTTATTTTTTAGTGTTTCTAGTCTTTCACGACGGTTTTCATCTAAAATACGGATTAAATTGTCAGGTAGACCTCATCAGTGGCGAACCCAGCACCCGACCGGGGGGGGGGGG
>CAIGRN010028739.1:0-46629 GCA_903798345.1 Fraxinus anomala
TGTGATTAAAAAATTGTATGTCCCATGAAATATATGATCAAAATTAATAGTTAATTTTGATATAGATTTTAATCAAAATTTCTAGCTGAACCAAACGGTACTTAATATTTATTCTAGACGAAATTAAGTAATATCATTGAATTGATAAGTACTTAACTATCCAAGAAGCCAGCTTCTAATATAAAACATATGGCAAATTGCATTAATTAAATATATGATTAATTGTGACTTTAAGAACCTATGATTATGAAATTGGATTTTTCTAAAGAATCGCTATAAAATAGGGATCGTAGGTCCAAAATATATTGGCGCGGTGTTGAACTACCTTTAATTTTCTTGATTATGATATGATTAACCCACAGTGAAATACTTAAATTAATATAGAAAATAAATAAGAAAAAAAGTGGTGTATTTTTCATTCCGTTTCTTATAAAAGCAACTTTTTCGACAATAACACACTTCGGCCCGTTTGTTTACACTTTTGGAAAGTCAAAAATTACTTTTAAAATTAAAAAACTTCTTTTGAACATATATAGATACTTAAAATTGTCAAAAAAAGATCGCATCTTTCGTATTCTCTACATACCTAATATGGGTCCGCAAGATAATATGTCTATGTTTGATGGAGATTAAAATTAAGATTTTAATATAAATTAAAATTAATAATTTATTTCATGAGATTCATAATTTTTATCAAAATTTATTAAAATATAGATTTTAATTTCCCAAAACAACGACATGTTTTAAGAAAAAAAAAACAAAATTGATTGCGTGAAATTTTGAAATACCTAGGAACATTGCCCCACCTAATGGCATACCTTTCTTGCCAACTAGCTTAATCTCTCAACAAACCCGAGGACCAATTCGTTTTTAGCTTTCAAGATTCTAATCAAATGTCCCCACCATAATTTTTCTTTCCTCACCATAACTCCACTAGTCCACTTTATATATACCACAACATTAAACTAAGATTTGCCATCTATTTTTTCGAAACTTTTTTTAAAATCCATTTTCAATCATAAATTCACATAATAAAATATTTTATGCGTAAAATCATTTCTTATTGTTTAACCCACATTTTCAAAAAATTCACTATTTCAAAACTCATTTTTTTTCCTTCCCTAAAACCTCTTTTTATTGGCTATCAAATATGGACTAATTCATATATCATTTCATAAGTTCAATCGTGACAAGGGAATGGGTAGGTATTTAATCTCAAGTGGTCGAATCCTTCGTTAGGTTGTGTTTTTTTTTAAATTTTAATCATATATTGGATGTAAAATGCGTATTCAAAAGTTGTATATGACGGTTTTTTTTTTTTTAAAAGTTATTTCTTTAAACATGAATTACAAAAACCAATTTAAATCAAGTTACACGATTCCAATCATCTTAGACGTTCCCTACTAATTATAAAAAAGTTTATCATATTATCCAATCATATTCTTATCCAATAAAAAGAGGATGAAAAAGTTTATTGTATTATCCAATCATATCCTGCATTATGCATTATCTATCTATTATTACTATTTTCATATCCAAAATTTACAAAACTTTACCTTGACAAGTTATTCCAAGAACAAAGAAAAATGGTTTGAAATTGTCAAATTACAATATACTTTTTCCAAAGACGTTCTTAAATTTTGTCTGTACTTAAATACATATAATCAATTTATTTTTCCTTAAACTCATTTTTAATCGCACATTCTCCATGTTTTAATTTACATTCTCAGAAAAAAAATCATTAATGAAAAATGTATTTCAAAAAAATTATATTAAATAATAATTAACCCCTTGTTTGATGTAGCTAAAAATTAAATTTTTAGTAAATTTTAATAAAAATTAATGAAATATATGGATAAAAAGTTGTGAATTCTATAAAATGTCTAATTAAAGCTAATTGTTGACTTTAACTTAAATTTTTAACAAAATTTATGTCACTACAAATAGGGGCTAAATTTGTAACCTAACATCAGCCTCAACTTCTAATTGTGAATATAACACCCAAAACTTGATTCAAATGCAAAATAAGTAAATTTAGCCCATGTTTAATGGAGATTAAAATTAGTCTTTTAATAGATTTTGATAAAAAAATTTTAAATGTGTAACTGAAAAGTTGTAAACCCCATGAAATATATGGTTCAAAATAATTGTTGACTTTACGTTAGATTAAAACCGAAATTTTAATCCTTATCAAACGTTTAAATATCTACAAAATCATTGTCACAATGTCAAGCTTATGTCATTTAAGACAAAGTCACATTTGACAAGAAAATCATATTACATTAATAGCCTCTAAATCAAGAAATTTTTTCTTTCCTATGTATTGTTGAATGGAGTAATTTCAGAACACCAAAAAGAGAAAATCAACACAAACCCACAAAAAAAAGACAAAAGACAAAAAAAAAGGTAAAGATATTTTTTGTGAGTTCATTTTCGAACCGATTTTTAATTTTAAAAATATTTCTCCCTAATTTTCGTGGAAAATTGCAGTGTAGGTCCTCCTAAGACCATTGTAACAAAGTTAGTCCCAACTTTAATTTTTCTCACCTATAGTCTACAACTTTCAAGTTTGTAGCAGATTGATCCCTAGGCAATATATACTTTCCTTCCATTTAACCACTACATGACATTTTTCATACTTTACTTCAAGTTAAAGCTAAGATCAAAATAAAAGGCACAAATATATCGAAACCCTACCTCCACACACAGTCATCTTTAATAACAATTTCTATCAAAAATTCATTGAGAGAACGTGAAATAACTTATTTGTCCATCACATTTCTAAAAACTAAAAACACAATAATGCATTTTTTTTTTCATTTCAAAACACGTAAACAGACTATTTTGATAGAAATTAAAATAAAAAAACAAGACATGTCAACCAATGAAAGGTTGACAAAAAGGATTCAATAAAAAAAAGTTAAAAAATAAATTCTTAAATTAATAAATGTTGAGAATCTTAACTACAATTAAAGTATGGTTGAACAAATAAAAATTGTGGTGCAAATAATTGTCCATTTATTATTTATGAATTTTTATTTTATTTTTACTAATTTTACTTATTAAAACAATGTTTACATAACATTGATATGTTAAGGTACCGTTGTAAGGGCTTCTACTACTTGTAGAAGAATTGGTTGAGAAAGATAAATTATGTCAATTTTTTCTGAAGGGAGTTCTCAGTTCTGTTATGTGTTTGTATGATAGGATTTTGTACAGAAAAACACTTTACAGATTTTTAAAGACAGTTGATAAAAAAATGACTGTCATAAAAATATTGTTATTGTAAGGATTATGGACACTACATATCTCTACATTTGTATGATATTGTCTACTTTAGACCTAAAGCGTCATGGATTTAATTTTAGACTTTACCCCAAAAGATCTCATACCAATGAAAATATTGTCCATACTTAATAAAATTATAATCCTATCAATTTCTAACCAATGTGGGACTTTGGTTGTATACCCAACAGTTATCTCAGCACCTGTAAATTTCCTTGTCAACAATCCTTGTACAAACAAATTAACCCCTCTAAAAATTCTTATGGTAAAACAAGACACTTGTGAAAAACTATCAAAATATGTTCAAAAGCAACTTCATAATCTCTGAACCAATTCTTAACTTTTTAAAAATCCTACCAAACGAGCCCTAATAATATTTTCGTTTATCAAAGACCGAGGTGCTATAGAAGGTTGGAGATTTCATCCAACAAATTAAAAGTTTGGGCACTCATTTGAAGAAAATTAACAAAGTAGCTACCTAATTTCTGTAGAAGAAAGGAAAGTGAAAACAAAATAGATTCTTTGCTTGGAAGGACAAATTCTGTTCCTTTCCAAGCATATTCATTTTGGGAAGTGATACATGTACGTTATGGACGCTATAATGATGTCATAATGTACATATGACGACCCCTTATGGACATCCTTATGACGTGATAATGTACACCTTAATCCATTCATTTAAGCACACCAGCATTTGTCAATGGAATGGGTGCTCCATAACCAGAAGTGCAGTGTAAGCCAAAGTATCAGCAATACCTATCTCTGCAAAAACTTCACCATCAATGGCGTGAAGCACCATCGACTATAACCTTGGTGCGGGAAACATTTATTTTCAATTGGGCATAAAATTTAATTGATCATATAAAGTAGAAAGAGACGAGAGAGAGAGAGAGAGAGAGAGAGAGAGAGAGGTAATAGTAGTAATATATGAGGAAGAGAGTGAGAAGCAAAGCTGGGAAAGCACGGAGATCAGTTGTTGGAAGGAATTTTCGATTGTATACATGAAATCACTGTGGCACTCGCTTTCTCTAGGATGAGTGAATCTGCTTATCGTGTTGAAACGACGTCGCGCCTCGCCCAATGGCGGATCGAAAACTTGGCCTCCTGCACTTATAGGAAATCGGACCCTTTCAAGATCGGCAAATGGAATTGGTCAGTCACATAATAAGCTTTTTAATTATTTTTCCAATTTGATTGTTTGATGAATTGTTTCTGTTCTTCAATCTCCAGTTCTCTGTTTTACTGACGTTTCTTTTCCAATTAACATAAAAATAAAAATTATGGATTTTTGACGTTCTTATGTGGGAATTAAATTTATTTTCTCATTATTTTCTTCTGAGTGAAGGCATTTATCTGTGGAGAAGAATCGGACTTTGTCCATTAAATTGTACCCGGAGGTATCAAATTTAACTAGAGAAAGCCCTCCAATTGCATCTTTTATAATTAGAGTGGTGTCCTCAGTGGGAGATCGCAAGTGTTTGGTTCATCCAGGTAAATGATTGGAATAATCACAATTATTTTCTGATTATATTTGAATTCCCTTTTCACACCGTTTTCATCTGATTGTTTCACGCAGAAGTTACTGATAAGCAGCTTAAAAACAACGACGATTTTGTTTGGGTGATTGAGGTTCCTTTAACTGGGAAATTCATCATCGACGTGGAATTTCTTGATTTAAAGACTTCTTTTCCTAATGTAAGAGTTAATTAGCCATAGTCTGTTATGCATAAAATATGATGATAACATGAACCAGAGTGTCCGAAAACCTCTGTCTACAAATTATGTAAACTTGTTCTGAAGAAGATTTAACTGGATTTCTACCATGCTTGTCTCATGTTCTAACACAGGGTGCAGAACCTTGCTCGATTTGGAGTGAAGGGTTCACACAAAGACAGTCGACTGAAACAGCTCTATCATCCCTTGGTCGAATGTTGTCTGAAAGCATTCACACGGATATTGTAATAAATTCATCTGATGGAAGCATTGCAGCACATCGTGCAGTTCTTGCTTCCAGGTCACCTGTATTCCGAAGCATGTTCTCACACGACCTGAAAGAGAAAGAAATGTCTGTAGTAAACATTTCTGACATGTCAATTGAAGCCTGCCAGGCCTTTCTCAATTACTTGTACGGTAACATAGAAAACGAAGAATTTTTAACCCATAGACTACCCCTTCTTCGAGCAGCAGACAAATACGATATCTCAGATTTGAAAGAAGCTTGTCATGAGAGTTTACTGGAAGACATTGACATCAGGAATGTGCTGGAGAGGCTACAAAATGCTTCTCTGTATCAACTGCCAAAACTGAAGACCAGCTGTATGCGATATCTTGTGAAATTTGGTAAGATCTATGATATACGAGATGATTTCAATGAATTTATCAATTGCGCAGATAGAGAACTGATTGCCGAAATCTTTAATGAAGTTCTCGCTGCGTGGAAAGGGTTCTGAGTCCCAGCTAAAGGGAAACAGAAATAGCATATCAGACAAATATTCTTTGGTTTAAATGCCAATTGTTTGTTTGCATGTACAGACATTGACCTCAATGTAATAGGTCCATGCTATCCAGGGCCATTGTGTATAATTTCATGAATTATACCTGGACCACAATGATGTGAATATGATTGATATCAATGAAATTCTACCTTTTATTTATCATATATGTATTTCTTTCAAGTTGCCCTTTAGCTCTCAGTATCCTCATTTCCGGTTGATATACTCATCGCAATCAAATTTCATGTCTTCTAATAATCTCATTCCCAAGAGAAAAGAAAGAGAGCCAAAGATAAAGAACTTGGTGGATGAACCACCTACTTTTGAGAAGCTTTTAGCATTTGCACACATTTTGTATGATTGAATGGTGGGAGCCTCTGGGTTTCTAAGGACCCTAGACAGTTTGAGGAAGCCGTACTTTCCTTCGGATTGTGATGAAGCGGCCAGGAGGAGGACAAACGTGCAGGGCATTATGTAGGAGAAACAACTCAATACAAATTTGCTACTCAGGTAATCTTTATCTGCCATCTTCAGATCAACGTATACGACAAGATGATCAGGCAATAGAGACCTAAAACACCACAAACATAAGAATCTCCTAACACCAAATTATTGTGTCCTTGGAACCCACTTATTACCGTTTCTCAAGCCAGGACTCAATATCAGCTATAGGTCTTTATCACTCAATAGCCATAAAGATGAAGATTAAGAATTGAAATTTCGTGGGTGTAAATTGAGCAGGTAAGATATGAGTTAGTCTAGCAGGTAGGTAAGCAGTCGGTGTCGAGGGAGTCTAGGCAGACAACCCAGTTGTGTAAGTTTAGAAAATAAGTTAGAACTTTACTGAATTATGAGTGATTACATCTTCTTTCCAATCATACAAAGTTAACAGCAGAGAATGTTATTTTTCCAGGTGAAGTTGTAAGTTGTTAACTATGGTGTATTCCTGTTTGATTTTGACTAGATTAAGTTATACGATGCCTCTGCTTAAGCCCCTCGTGCTACTTAACTTCCTAATCTGTGTTCCCTTATTTTTGCACTGTCCACTTGAGATAGTGGAGTAAATCGAGACATGTAGGCTAAGTATGATGCCTCTATTAAGCCCCTCGTACTAAAATTACTAATTCCTATCGAGGTCGATGGGATAGAATTGACCAAGGGTTTGACAACTTGATGTAAAACAAATGATCGAGTAGATTGAGGAACATCTGTACTAACGAGGGAAAAATAATAAATTGCAAATTTGTCACTCGAGCTATATTTGTCCCATAAAACCTTTTTGGAAATAGAATCACGAGACGGACTGAACTCATCATTTTGCCCGATGTATGGTGGATTTTAGCCATCCGAGTTCGTTTATGACTCGAAAATTGCTTTTAAAGTTTTAATGTTATTTTTGTCATAGTTTGTTTCGAATTTCTTACAATTTTAATTCCTTTAGACTAGCTTTTCATTTAAACCCTTATAAATAAAGGATTAATTCTCTATTTTCAGGCATCTTGAAATTAATGAAACTTCTTGATTTTTATTTTTATATTCTCTAGTGGATTTAAGATTTGTATTTTTAAGGTTTTCGCTGGAATTCCTTGTTTCTTATTGCGTCACAACTTGTGAAGAATCAGAGTCCTCATGCTAAAAAATGCACTACGAATGCGTGAAGGATTCAATCAAGTAAAGTAGGTGAATAGGAAGCAATAGACCAGATCCCATATACAATCTTCCCAACCAACCAGTCTCCCATTGCAAGAGGACCCTATCTAGCCGGGTCTCCACCTTCCACCGGAGATCTAGCCGGGCGAAGAGGTGGAACTATTGTCAACCAAGTCGCAGATATACTCGCTCGAAAAGAAATGTAATAGCAATGCACTGAATACCTGTACAATACAAGAGGCAACTGATTCTGTGCATATTTACATCTAGAGCTCTGATTGATCTTTGCTTAAACGTGGTACTGCTTTGAACGTACATTTAAGTAAATTGTATAAGACATGAAATAGTAGTTTGCATTTCTGTGTTGGCAAATGTATGAATTTCATGAAAACAAGCAATCTTAGCTCTCTTCCCAGTCCCGGATATGGAAAGAAAATGGATTTTATAAATTGACAAAAATATACATTACTCTCTATAAGTGGCTACGAGCCCACAATTTAAGAATGATGAATCTAGTTTGTAGGCTTTTGTATTGCCTGCTGACTGTGAACACTTGGGCAAATTAACCCAATGTGAAGATATCAGATGTTACACACTTGTTTAAATAAAACCAAGAATTGGTAGATTTCACTGGCTAGCAATCACATATCACTTTTCGTCTCTTGAACACGTCGTCTAAATGCACAATCAACCGATTTCCTCTGTCTCTCAAACAGATGCCAGTCCATATGCTACTTGTCTATTAGCCGTTGCCTCAACCTAACATAGGGATTTGGTTTGCTCGCTTTGATATTTCATGCTTGTTTTGTCTTCCTGTAGGTGGATTTACCAGGAATTTTATCGAGAATCCCCTTCCTTTGAGCCAAGGAGTACTTGTCTCACATCTGCAGCAGTTCGCTTGCGATATTATCAAAGATGCACCTCAGAAACTAACATGGATAAGGGAGGTTGTCTCTGCCGTAAATCCAACCGATCCATTCGGCTCATCATGCATGTCATCAACTCCTTGCTTATGACTTTTTCAGCATTGTTAAAAAGAACGATCTGTGTATTGAAGAACTTTTCCAAAGAGAGTCTAGGGATAGAGACCTCTTTAAGAAGGTAGTCTGCCCTCCATGCTGTGCTAAGGTTATGGGTAAGCCACAGTAAAGCAGAAATGAAAGCCTCTCGGAGAACTATACCATACGAATCTATCTTCATCTAGAACAATGCTGTGTCCACCTTCTTGAACTAAAGGACATAAGCCAGCTTAAATAAAAATTCCATATCCACCCACACACATACGATTATGAACCCCAAAGAGCAAGAGCAGGTTCGCGCCCCCTTAATGATATTTACAAGATGTGTAGAGTTGGCATTGACGATTTTGTATAAGGGTTTTCTTTTTTTCTATATTAAACTTCAGTTTTCTTCATTTTTTTGGGGTCCTCAGTAGATTTCAAGTAGCCATTTCTATCAACATTAACAATGACTAATGCCAAGACATTCCATTTTCTTGGAATTTCATCGAATGACAATATAATTTTGATTCCTCCACTACCGCCACGTTTGAATTCCATTAATTGACCCAATTGTTGTTCAAAAATATTTCTACATGTGGATTTGGTGTTCCCAGTTAGGTAGCTGCTTCTTGCAGCATCCTAAACATTAAAATAATATGAATAATACTATTTTGACTGTACATGTTGAATTAGGAGTTGACATGGTTTTATTTGGTTCTGGTTTCAAGAGAATCTAAATGAACCATGAACAAAACATTTTTTTTTTATAATGAACCAAATGTTTTTTTTTTTTTTTTTTTTAAAGATATGGAACCAAACCTAAACAGGAACCGAACCATTGATTTGGTTCTAATTTCATTACTGATTGAGAAAAAAATAACATTCGAGGAAGAATAATCGAAGGTTGAGGTTTCAATTTCAGAAACCCATGCGACGATGGTAGTTGAGTGTAACGGTAGACGATAGATCGTAGTTGTTGATATTCATTTGAGAGTCGGTGTATAAATTGAAAATGAGAGAAAATAAGAAATGAATTAGGATCTGAGTTTCCAAAATGAATTATAACTAGATCTATTAAGGAAAAAAAAAAATCGTTGTGTTATCATCTTTTTCATTTAGTATATACTAAACACGCTATTTAAAATGGTGCCGAACACAAACAAACAAGATACTATATCCCACAAAAATAAAAATAAAAATAAAAATAAAATAAACACGTAAAACCAAATTTAGTGGATGTACCTACCCTTTGGATTCAACCAAAACAACAACTAAAGCAGAGGATCCTTTTGGTTTCCATCATATTTCGTTCATACACTAAATTATTTAAAGTATGTTTGGTGAATTAATTAATTACAAGGCAAATTTGACTTGCTTTTACATACAGTCAAACATAATCTATAGAAAGAAATTAAAGGTATTTTTCAGGAATAAACATGAAGTCTTACAAACAAATATACGAAAATCATTTTCATTTCACAAAAAAACCTACTCTAATTTAAGGATCGAAAGCATGCGTACTCACATCTTGACAATCTAACAAAACTAATCGACCTTTTCATTTTATCGTTTACTCAACTATCAACCAAAACTAACTTAGGTGTCATTTGTGAACTCGTCTTTCAGGAATCCCATGTGATTGCGCCATTTAGAATACTTCAAAAGCTATTCTAAGATATGCTAGGTAGGACTTAAAAGTAAAAATTTACTTCCGAAATTAAGAAGTTGTTTCTTTATTTATTTGAGTAATTTTTTGAAAGAATTTTGTTTGGTAAGAATAGCTTTGACAAAAAATTGGTTCAAGAAAACTATTAGGATAGTAAAGTATTTAAAGAAAGTTGGTCCAAAGTGACACAACTATTGGCAAGCTTAAAAAAAAAAAATTCAAACAAGTCCATAAACAAATTCTTAATCACAAAAACACTTTTTAACCTTTTAAAAGTTGTGTCCAACGAGACTCTAAGTCTTTCTTGAAATTTAAAATTTAATTTATTTTTTATTTAATATTGCAAGGTGCAATTTTAATGTTGTCAAACATTTTTTAGTCCTTGTGTGAAGTTAATTTTTTGATAAATGATGTTGTGAAAAATGATTTGCTGGTAGGGATAGCTTAAAAATCCATCAAACATGATACTCGTGGGACCTCTCCCCGAACGGGACGATGATTACTCTCTGAATCGGGTATTTCAGTCGAAAACGGGGTGGGGGACTCTGCCCGGGGAAGTGCTCACCCCTCCTCCATTTAATCTTTAATTATTATTTTTAAAAATAATTCAATACTTTAAATAGAAAATTCCACGAAATTTCATTAGTTCTAATAGAAAATGACAACTAAGATTATTTGAGGAAATTGAAAAATAATAAAAACTTTAGTTTACCAAATATATTTAAATAATTTAACTTTTAAAAATAAATAAATTAATAAATATATTATTGTCTCACTTTAATGAGTGTGACTATAAAATGAATTATAAAAAATTAAATTACTATTAAAAAAATGTAAACATGTAGTAAACGCGGTAAGAGCCATCGCTCTGCGGCTAATAGGGCGAGTACTTGGCTGTGGGCCCTCCCCGCCCTGTTCTGTTGCCATCCGTACGTGTTGGAGAGTGCATCTTTAAAAGTATGATGAATTAGAGGAAATGTAAAAAATAATATTTATTTTATTTTTTGATAATGTGGTTGAATATGAGAGAAGTGATTTTATAAAAATTAGTTTCAAACGACAGTTTAATCAAAGTGCTATAAATCGTAGAATTCATTTGACTTTTCTTAAAAATTGCAATTGTAATTCACCAATTTCTACGACCGTGTCATTCAGGTCACAAGATAAGAAAGAGAAACAAGTGGGTGGGTGTAGGATCCACCAGAACGTCAAGATGTCTTAATTTTAATAAATCAAATCCACTAAACAAGCTTTTCATTTTATCATTTACTCAACTATCGATCAAAACTAACTTAGTTGTCGTTTATGAACTTGTTTTTCAAGAATCCGATGTGTTTGCACTCAACTAAGGTTGAATTAAGGCCTTTTAGGATACTTCAAAAGTTATTCTAAAGGTTAAACCCCAACCTTGAGGGTCCCCCACCGTCCCGCCCCTACCCTAGAGCATTGTGGAGGAGGTAAATCGCGGGATGTGCCTCAGCAGGTCAGGATACAAGAGCTACCATACTGGTGCCACAGGCCAGGGTACAAGAGCTGCCATACTGGTGCCCACAAAGAGTCCAATTACAAACCTTGTAAGAGGCAGGAATCGAACCCTCACACTGCGGTTGTCAGCTCAGCAGAGACTACCTCACTCTTGTCTTTTGCACCACTGAACTATGCCCGAGGGGCACTTCAAAAGCTATTCTAAGATATCGTTGGTAGGACTTTTAAAAAGTAAAAATTTGCTTCTGAAATTAAGAAGTTGTTTCTTTATTTATTGGAGTAATTTTTTTAAAGCATTTTGTTTGGTTTGAAGAGCTTTGAAACAAAAAATTGTTTAAGAAAACCAATTAGGAAAGTAAGATTATAAGAGTATTTAGAGAAATTTGGTCCAAACCGACAGAAGTACTGCAAGCTTCCAAAAAAATTTCAGACAAATCCATAAACAAATTCTTAATCACAAAAGCAATTTATAACAATTTAAAAGATATGTCCAACGAGCCTCTAGGTCTTTTGAAATTTAAAATTTAATTTATTTTTCTCATTTAGCCTCCTATTTGATGGGAATTAAAATTGAATTTTAATTAAATCTTGATAGAAGTTAATAAAATATATTGTTAAAAAATTGTGAAAGTCATAAAATATATCGTTAAAATTAATTGTTAAAAGTGCAATTTTTAATGTTGTCAAACATTGCTTAGTCCTTGTATGAAGTCATTTTTTTGGGAAATGGTGTAAAAAATGACTTCTTGGAGAGTGCACCTTTAAAAGCATGATGAATTACGAGGAAAAGTGAAAAGCGTTTAGATCACAAGATCAGAAAGAGAAACAAGATGTCTTAATTTGATTAAATCGAATCCAAAGTGTCACGAAATGTGACATCAATTAAAATTATTTGACCGTCCAATAGCATTTTGGTGCGTCAAAGAACCAGTTGTCAATTGCGTAGATAAGCACAAATCAAAACCAACCAATCTTTCCCCGTTTCCCTTCACTTCAACTACACATAATAATTTTATTTAAAAAATCTAAAAAAGAAGAGAGAGAAAAAAGTGGCCAATCCATATTCGTTTCCTTCAATGGAAAAATGAAAGGAAAACAAAAAGGAAGAAGAAGAATTTACATAGGATTTTAGATTTTTCCTCTACTAATTTACCACATAATGCATAATTAATAACAAGCATAAATATGGCAGAATCACCAGCACTGATCCGTTTCCCACCTTCGAGTCGGGTTAAATCTCGCCCGACCCGAACTCCGTAATCCATAAACACTCGAATATTGCGGTCTCCACCGTTGCGATCCGATGCTCAATTTCGAGTCATACACCGCCCGGGCCTCAGGATCCGACAACGTACTGTAGGCATCGTGGATCTCGATGAAACTTCGACCGTCCGATGATGATGAAGAAGAAATCGATGAATTCATGAAACGCGATCTGGCATCGGGGTGGTATATCTTGGCAAGCGTTCGGTACGCCGTCTTGATTTCTGTTTGAGATGCGTTGTGCTTGACCCGCAGAACCTCGTAGAGATTTCCTCTGTCCACTGCCACCGCGGATAGCGGCGCGTTCTGCGCCACAGAGGAGCGTATAGACATGTGGCGGTGGTGTGATCGTAAGCCTACTGAGGATTTAGGAGGAAAAACTGATGTTGCCATCATTGAAGATCTATAATTTTTTGAGGGAAATTGGAATGAATGATTTTCTGTGAGTGAAGAAAGGGAAGGTTTATATGAAGGTCAGAGGATGGGGAAGTACACAAAATGGGTCTAGCCGGGTCGGGCTGGGCCCATAGATATGTGCTGACATGGCACATGGGATTTATTTGTTAGCTTGCTTCTAGAAGGTTAGCATCTGTCGACTTACGGCTCCCGTCGGCTCCGATTAGCTTCTTGAGCCATTGATTAGGGTTTTCACATGGGTTGACTCAATGAGTTACTGAACATCAAATAGACTAATATGTGGCACCCAATTTGTGTGGTGTGAGACTTTGAATGATTTTTATCTACTCTTATATCGCGTATATGTTTGATCTCAATTTTTTTCAAAACACATTTTCATAAAACTCAATAATCGTCACGTTAAAATTGAATATCATAACGTCCAAATCGCTACTTTAAAAAAACTCCATAATTGACATTTTTTAACTATCAAACAGGTCGTCCCTCATTTGATCGCGTCATAGATTAACACAAATATCACGAGGGAACCAAGTCCTTGACTCACTTGTCACTACGGGCTAGGACTAGCGCTACCAAGAGTATGACCTCCTTGACCTTCGTCGGATCTCTCGTGCAGATCAAGAGATATGGTATCCCTAGTGAAAGTGGGTCAATTTGTTTAAGAAATAATAATAATAATAAGTGGTTCAATTTGCCACGCTATTTTTCTCTGTCATAATACATACAATGTTGCACATAATTTTTTTTGTATTGTTTAGTAAAGGTAACAGAATAAATCGTTAATAATTCAAGTAACTGTAGAGAGAATGCTCCCAGCAAAATTAATTTATTTAGAGAGAGAGAGATTATTTTGTAAGTTTGTATGGAATTCTTATTTTCGTATTATAGTAAATAAGCATTTGGGCGTATCAATTAATATGGAAATAAATCTCGTATAAATTAATATGGAAATAATTACTAACATATAAGAATTAATATCACTACAATAAGATCAATATCTTAAGGTGAAACTCAAGACTCAATAGAGTTGATTCAAAAAAAAAAGTACGAATTGAATCACATAATGTTAGTGTAACACAAATACACAATTATCCAGAACTAAAAGATTAGGAGGCTTTCAAAATATTATTTTAAAGAAAATTCAAAAATTTATTGAAGTTTTTAATAATTCAACCATGGGCAAGTCAATTCAGCCACATACAACACTGAGTCATGATCTAATTGCTCCAATCGATCCATTGAAAGATGAGTAGAAATGGAGAAAGAATTTTGTAGTTTTTTTGTTTAGTTTGCGGTGGGATGTGGTGGAAGGTGAGAGTGGGGGGTGAAAGATAAGTTTTGAAGGTTTGGGGATATGGGTGGTACAAATAAAAGATTTCGGTGTAATTTGTAAAAAAAAAAAAAAAAAAGTTTAGGATCACAATTGTAATTATCCATTTTTTATTTTTACAATTTTTTTAACGGTAAAATTAACGGAATTAGACGGTAGGAGGGTATTTCGCACAAATGTTTCAAACAATGATGTTTTCTGCGATTTTCAATAGGTATAGGGTATATCGCAATTAGAAACATTTTTAGGGGTTTTTTTTTGCTATTAATCATTTGTTATAATATGACATATAGTTTAATTCTTAATTTTTAACACATTAGCGACTTTTTTCCACAATAATTTTGGATAAGTCTAAAAGAATATTAAAGTTACGTAACTTATTTTCCCAACTTTGCTTTCAGGATGCTCTCTTTTTCTCCCATGAGTTGGCTCATGAATTGTGACTAATATATAAATTCATTAAAAATAAACAAATTGTCGAGTCGTGAATAGATAGTCCCACCAAGTAGCTGAGCACGTGAGCCAAGCCAAGCCCACATTTGACAAACTAGCTAGTCGTATTATGGGTTGAACTGTACGAGTTGAACGATTCGACTCGATTTATTTAAAACGTTTAGAAAATTTCTAAGAAATTCTTTAAATATAAAATGTTCTTTATTTTAAAGAGTCATATTTTAAAATTATGTTCCAACTGGCTCTTTTAAATTAACATTTTAAAATATAGATTATTTTAATTTTCAATTGAAGAAAATTAATTTAATAAGTTTGAGGGACGTTAGTAAAAAATAATAAATATTTTTGGTAGTAGTAAAATTAAGATTTAAAAATAAATAACCTATTGTAATATTTAAAAAATTTACCTTAAAATTATAAAATATATTCTTTAAAAATAAAAAGTTATCGAGAGCTTCTCTTGAATCCTTGTCAGGACTGTAAGTGCCCAAAACGGCCAAAATCGCATGCCAAATCTTCTATAAGGCCTATTTTATTTCACTTTCTAAAGGACCTTGCTTCCTCTACAGGGTTATGTATACAGGGGCGTCGAGCAGCGCCCCATGATAGGTGGGGGGCTGAACAAGGGGGTTAATCCCTTTCTAAATGTCAAATTCGGAGCCAACACATTAATACTTTATTACACTTCAATTTTCGCACAAGTTGTCTTGACTAAAAAATTAGAAATTTATATGAATTTTCATGGCTGGACTAACATTAAAATAATAAAAAATTAAATGCACTTGTTTTAGTTTTTCTCCTACAAATTATTATTATTATTATTATTATTATTATTAAATAAAATAGGACGAAAATGACATAAAACTCAAATAAATCGACAAATTTGTTACATTAATATTGAGAAAAGTAATGTCTTTTACACAATACCGAAAGAAGGCAAATCATAAATTGTCAAATAGTGGTTAAGAGCATCTCCAAGAGATTCTTTATTTTTAAGGAGCATATTTTATCATTTGGAGATCATCTATAATTTAGAGAATTAAAATTTTGAAATACTCCAACAAACACTTATTTTTACTACTCTCGAAAAATATTTATTGTTTTTCTTTATCTTTTATTTCCACTAGCTTTTCTTTAGTTTATTTTGTTGTTTTCTTACATTGAAAATTGAAATACTTTGAATGCATTTAATTATAGAGAGTGTGTTTGATTATCTAAATTTGGAGAGTCAAACCCACTCTCTAAATTAAAATATTAATTTAAAGAGTTTTAGAGCATGATTTTATATGTTGACTCTTTAAAATAAAGAGTATCTCATATTTAAAGAGTCTCTTGTAGATGCTCTAATAATCTAGTACAGTCACGTTCCAAGTCTTCTAGAATGTATTTCTCTTCGCTCCCCCAATGCCACAGATTGTGGATCCATTTCTTGTGGGCCCACAATCTTTGACCTTTTTATCCAAACTTGGGTGGGGCCCAATGCTTTTGTATCGATAATAATAGTTCCAAATTGGCTGAATATGACATGACAGTGACATGCTCGATAAACGGTCAAGATGCAATTTGAGATATTTACGTAGGATAAGATGAATCTTGATTAACTAACTATCTAAATTGCTTATAATTTAATCTAATTTTATTTTTTTTGTGAAGAAAGGCCATATTTGACAAGGATGCGGAAGTGTTGTTGTACCAGTAGATGAGTTACTTTAGTTGTATATGATTTTATTAATGTAATAATACACTCAAATGGAAAGCATAAAAAGCCACATGTTTCAAAGTATGCGTGGATAATGCAGGAGCGTCGAAATAGATAGTTTCATCTTAGATTAATTAACGAGAGTGTATTACTCATGAGTTTTATACAATTTTAATTGATTGTTGGCTAAATCTTATGAGTATAGAACCCTTTTGATATGTTTGTTAGTATTGTTTTATAGGTTGGTGAAGTGGTGAAAAATGGTGTTAAAGTGATTAAACAAGACAAAAATCAAGGAAAATCAACAGAAAGTCAGCATCTAAGCGCCATACTTAAATTCCAAGCAGCAACACAACACCCAAGAGCTAGGATCCAAGCGCCCTGTGTAACACTCCGAAAATTTAGAATAAAATTTTATTATAGTTTATTTTATTATTTTGAAAGTTGAGGGACTAGAGTGATATATGCATTAACTTCAAATTTTGGGCTAAATACTTAGATATTATTAAAGCGATGAAAAGTATATCAATATGGGTCGTTGAAAAGCTCGTTTTTAATCATGTAAATTAGGCCCACGAAAAAGTTATTTCGAATTTGTTAAACCCAAGATATTGAAGTTTATTAGGTTTTCGTCTTAAAGTTGTTATTATTAGTATTCCATCCACCTCATCAATTCATTCATATTTAAATTTTAGTTCCAACCAATCATTATAACAAATTCTTATCAAATTGGATAGACACGATTTTTCATCACAATTATACTATGACTCAATTACTATTTTTTTTTCTATAAATAGTGTGCCAATGTCTCATAATTCACTACCACATAATTTTACACAGCAGTTTTTATATAAAGCAGCTGTCAATTCTAAACATATTTTTATTACCAAAAGCTNCTATGATTCAACTACTATTTTTTTTTTAAATTATAAATAGTGTGTCAATGTCCCATAATTCACCACCACGGAATTTTGCACAGCAGTTTTCATATAAAGCAGCCTTTAATTCTAAGTATATTTTTATTACCAAAAGCTCGTTTGATTAATCAAGGTAAGACACTTTTCGTGCAAGTTGTTTCTTTCTTTATGTTTTATGTTCAGTATTTTATGCATGAATTGTCAATGAGCCTTCGGGTTCTTTAGAGATAAGAGATCATTCGAAAATTTAAGATGACCTAGATGAGTGTTTCGCTTGGTCACCGAGATACTACATAAGAGAATAGTGGTATGAAGTGATATTTTATTGCATATAATTGTATATGAAAATTGCACGTATCTTATTGAGTGTTTTCAAAATACTCTTACAAAATACTACATCAAGTATACTAAGATGCTTGGCACCTAATTTGGGTGGTGCGAGACTTTGAATAATTTTTATCTACTCTTATATTACGTTCATGTTTGATCTCTATTTTTTCTAAACACATTTTCCTAAAACTCAATAATCGTTTCTTTAAAATTGGAGTATCATAATATCCAAATCGCTACTTTAAAAAAAAAAAAAAAAACTCCATAATTGACATTTTTTAACTATCAAGTAGGTCACATCTCATTTGATTGCATCATGGATTAACTTAAATATCACGAGGGAACCAAGTCCCTGACTCACTTGTCACTGCAGGCTAGGACTAACGCCACCAAGAGTACGACCTCCTTGACCTTCGTCGGCTCTCTCGCACAGATCAAGAGATATGGTATCCCTGGTGAGGCATCCTAAAAAAAAGTGGGTCAATTTGTTTTTTAATAATAATAATAATAATAATAGGTTCAATTTGCCACACTATTTTTCTCTGTCATAATACATACAATGTTGCACCTAATTTTTTTATTTTTTTTTGTATTTTTAGTAAAGGTAACAGAATAAATTGTTAATAATTCAAGTAACTGTAGAGAGAATGCTGCCAGTAAAATTAATTTGGTGTGTTTGATCCACGTTATTTTGAAAGAATGTATTTTGAAATAGTAGATTAATGGTATATGTATGGTTGAAAAAGAAAGAAAAATTATTAATGTGATGAAAAATACTATTTTATTAAAAAATTTATAGTTGAAAATAAGTAGAAAAATGAAAATAAAAATTTTAATGTGTGTCAAATAGGGGCTTAGAACTTAACGAGAGAGCGAGAGAGAGAGAGAGAGAGAGTTTGTATGGAATTCTTATTTTCATATTATAATAAATAAGCATTTGGGCTAAAGATCTACACAATCGCACAAATTTATCGGCATTAATGTCCATATTAAGTCCATGCTTGGTAGGAATTAAAATTAAAATTAAAATTTTAATTTTAATTTTAATCACATCCAGCAATTTTTAAACCACATATTTCATTAATTTTTATCAAAATTTATTAAAAATTTAATTATAATTCCCATCAAGCTAAAATTGAAAAGTAGAATTTGGACCCACATAATTGATTGCAGTGGTTTCCAACTTTTCTCCTTCAAATTTACAACTAATAAAACAGACAGGAGAGCAAACTTTTGTTTGTCGACTCAATTCACTCTCTTATGAACATTTTCAATAGGTTTTTTAAAAGTAAAATGTCATTTATTTTAAAAAGTCAACCCTTCAAATTATATTTCAAGAAAATCTTCAAATTAAAATTTTGGAGAGTCAAAAGCACTCTTTTAGATGCCTCTTCTTGCATATATTACGATTCTTTCTTCACGAATATTGTAATTGGAATATTTTTATTACTCCAAAGAAAGTTAGTTATTCTTTTTCAAAAAAAAAATATCAAAGATTATAATTCTATTTTCGTCTTTCTACGCATTCAAAATATTTATATTTTCATATATTGACCCAATTAAATAACATATAAACAAAGAAAGTGATGGAAAAAATATAATAATTTAGAGGGAAGTTGGTAAAAATAAAATATTTTAAAAATAATAAATACGTATTGAGGGTAGTAAAATTAAGTATTAAAAATAAAGATCATGTTGTAGATTTGGAGTATTTGAAAATTTAAATAGAAGATGTTCTTTTTTTTTTTTTTTTAAATGTAACTCTTAAAGTTATGTGTCAATATATTTTTTAAATTAAAATTTTAAATATAGATTTTTTCAATTTTCATGAAATAAAATAATATAACAATTTAGAGGGACCTCAGTAAAAAATAATAAATATTTTTCTAAATGTGCTGTCGTTGCCACATGGGATTTATTTGTTTGCTTGCTTCTAGAAGGTTAGCATCTGTCGACTTACGGCTCCCGTCGGCTCCAATTAACTTCTAGAACCATTGATTAGGGTTTTCACATGGGTTGACTCACTGAGTTATTGAACATCGAGTATGACAGATGTCGAAAAATTTGCATCTTTTCCAGGTCCTTTGTAGACTTACAAGACAAAAGTTGACTAATATGCTTGGCACCCAATTTGGGTGGTGCCAAACTTTGAATGATTTTTATCTACTCTTATATCGTGTTCATGTTTCATCTCTAATTTTTTTCAAAATTCATTATCCTAAAACTCAATAATCGTTACTTTAAAATTGGATAATCATAACGTCCTAATCGTTATTAAAAAAAAGAAAAAAAAACTTTATAATTGACATTTTTTAACTACTGAGCGGGTCATCTCTTATTTTACTGCGTTATGGATTAACACAAATATCACGAAGGACCCAAGTCCCTAACTCGCTTGTCACTACGAGCTAGGACTAGCGCTACCAAAAGTAAGACCTCTTGACCTTTGTAGGCTCTCTTGTGCATATCAAGAGAGATGGTATTCCTAGTGAGGCATCCTAAAAATATGTGGTTCAATTTGTTTAATAATAATAATAATAATGTAATTAAGTCTTTGTTGTCACTTTAAGTATTGTCAAAATTTATATCATTGATTATTTAAAATTATGAAGATCGATGTGAAAAAATGCCACCTCATAACATTGTCAAAGTTAATGTAAATGTATTATGATTGCATTTTCAATAGGTTTTTTAAAAGTAGAATATTCTTTATTTTAAAGAGTCCAATGATATTATGACAAATGGTATAGCATATAGCGTCTCTAACTATTTAAGTTTTTTATAATATGACATATAATTTATTTCTTAATTTCTAATACGCAAGCGACTTTTTTCCTCCATAATTTTGGATAAGTCTAAAAGAATATTAAAGTTACGTAACTTATTTTCCCGACTTTGCTTTCATGTATGCTCTATTTTTCTCCCATGAGTTGGCTCATGAATTGTGACTAAAATATAAATTCACTAAAAATAAACAAATTGTCGAGCCGTGAATAGATAGCCCCATCATGTAGCGAGCACGTGAGCCAAGCCGAGCCCACATTGGCAAAACTAGAGATTCTTATTGTGTGTTGAACTGTACGAGTTGAGCGATTCAACTTGATTCATTTAACACATTTAGAGCATCACAAAAAAATTATTTAAATATAAAATGTTCTTTATTTTAAAGAGTTATCTCTTAAAATTATGTTCTAATAGACTATTTAAATTAATATTTTAAAATATAGAGTATTTTAATTTTCAATTGAAGATGATAATTTTGGCCCAAAACGGCCAAAATCGCGTGCCAAATCTTCGAGAAGGCCTATTTTCTTTCACTCTCTAAATGTCATATTCGGAGCCAACATATTACTTTATTACACTTCACTTTTCTTAGACTGAAAAATTAGAATTTTATATGGATTTTCAAGGCTGGACTAACATTAAAATTAAAAAAAAAATAAAAATGAAGGCACTTGTTTTAGTTTTTCTCTTACAAATTATTATTATTATTAAGTAAAATAGGACGAAAATGACATAAAACTCAAATAAATCAATAAATTTGTCACATTAATATTAACAAAAGTAATGTCTTTTTCACAATACCGAAAGGAGGCAAATCGTAAATTGCCAAATAGTGGTTAACAGTCTAGTCTAGGCACGTGCCAAGTCTTCTAGAATGTATTTCTCTTCGCTCCCCAAAGGCCACAGGTTCTGGATCCATTCCTTGTGGGCCCACAATTTTTGACCTTTTTTTTCCGAACTTGGGTGGGGCCCAATGTTTTTGTATCGATAAGAATAGTTCCAATTTGGCTGAATATAACATGACAGTGACATGCTCGATAAACGGTCAAGATGCAATTTGAGATATTTACGTAAGATAAGATGAAACTTGATTAACTATCTAAATTCTTTATAATTTAATCTAATTTTATTTTTTTTAGTGAAGACAGGGCCATATTTGACAAGGATGTGTAACTAATGTTGCACCACTAGATGATTTACTTTAGTGGTATACGATTATAGTAGTGTAATAATACACTCAAATGGAAAGCATAAAAAGCCACGCATTTTGGAATATGTCCGGAAAATGTAGGAGCTTCGAAATATATAGTTCCATTTAGATTAATTGATGAGTGTCCATTACTCACGAATTTTATGCAATTTTAACTTGATTGTTGGCTAAATCTTATGAGGATAGAACGCTTTTAATATGTTTATTAATATTATTTCATAGGTTCGTAAAGTTGTGAAAAGGGTGTTAAAGTGAAGAACCAGCCAAAGATTAAGGAAAATGAGCAGAAAGTTAGCGTCTAAGCACCATACTTAAAATCCAAGTAGCAACACAACGACCAGGAGTTAGGATCCAAGTGCCCGATCTACAATTGCTCAAAAGCAATAGGTAAAGAACGGGCGCTGCACTCATAGCGCTTAGGTGTTACACAAATTCCAAATCACAGTACTGAGGCGCTATGCCGCCTGTTTAAAGTTGCACCGTTTTGGTCCATGAAAAGCCCATAGACTCCAAATTCGAGGAAACATGAGAGGAGAAGTATAAATAGAAGAAATGAGACACTTTTGGGGATTTCACACATTAAGAGGCATAAGATACAAATTAAGAATTAGAGAGAAAATCAAAAGGGAAAAAAACAAGAAATCAAGAGCCAGAGATTGAAATCAAGATTAACTGCAAGAAGGGAACTTGGTGTAAGATTCATCTTCTTTTCTACATTTCAATTTAAAACCCGATGATGTACTCAATGCAAATCTTTAATTTTTCATCCATTATTATGAGTAGCTAAGTTTTCGATTAGGGGAAACAATGTAGTCTTTTGAGATCCTTTATTTCTGTTATTCAATATTCAAGTTCTTTCATTATTTGTGTTAATTTTAATTATGTACGTAATGCTTTGAATTGCTTGATCACTAATTCAATGTTTTTATGAATTTATTATGAATCAATATGTGAATTTTAGATTTAGACTACAAATTAAAATCCAGTAATTTAGTATAACGCGTAGATATACCTAGACTAATTATTGCGGTTTTATATGAATTCTTAGAACTAATATTTCGTTCAACTAAAATTGATTCACATAGATATATGAGATTGAATTAGTAAATATGTTCAATTGGAACTTGAGAGAGGTAAATTGATCATAATAAAAGAATTCGATCGAACACTATATTAAATTATGAATTTTGAATTAAGATTTAAAGGTTAATTAATAGATGAAATTGTCATACCTTAATATCTATTCTATATTTGAAACACTAAGGGTGTTTGAACCCCATTCTTTTTGAAAAATGTATTTTGTAATAATAAATTGATGGAAAATGTGTAGTTAAAAAATAATAAAAAAAAGTTTTTGATTTATTTGTAATATTATTTTAATGAAAAATGTATGGTTGAAAAGAAAAGAGAGAAAAATGTAATTTGAAAAAAAATGAAAATCAAACAAGGCTTAAATCGATCTATATGTGCCTCCATTTATTTTAAATCAGTTAGACTAAAAATCACAACAAATCACGACTATTTGTTAGTTTTTGCCAGATAGTAGTTAAAAATAGTAAATTAAGTTTTTGTTTGATCCCATTTTTTACTTTTTTTTTTCAACCACATATTTTTCAATGAAATAATATTACACGTAACTCAAAATTTTTCCTTCATTTTTAACAGTATATGCTCTATCAATTTACTATTTCAAAATCATTATACACAAAAAATGGGGCTCAAATAGGCCATGATCATTATTACGAACTCATTGGTCAATTGTATTACTTATTACGATGTCGTACTCTTACTATATAAAAACGTAATATTAATAAACACGTAGGTAGGTCTAACTGGCTACCTCATCTAAAAATATTTTCGATAGATCCAGCCAACCAGACTAGTCCTCATAGGTATTTGAGCTTAAAAATCCAACTTGGGGCCCACTAGAATTGGTCCAACCCTCGAGCCAGCTGGAAGCAAGTTGTGATGGTTTCGAACAAAATTTTCAGCAGGTTAAGTCATCCCGAGGTCAAACCGTTGGTTATTTAGCTCCGATTTATTTCTCATTTTTCATCCATAAAAATAAAAAAATATGATCGTTATTCATCATATCAAATCATCAATTTTGAATTTCTATCGCTTATATGGAGCCCAATAACGATTATATTTTTATTTTCATTCCATAATAATGTGACTCAAACGTGCCCTCATTCTATTATCTTTCAATTTGAGCGTTGATTATTTCGAGGTGAGATTTACCCTTCAAATAGTTTTTAACACCACTACGCTACCATGTAGTGCTAAGGCTTAAGCCACATAATTTACAAATATTCTTTAAATTTTAAAATAAACTCTTTAAAAATAGACTTTTGGAAATGCTGCATCTCTAGCTATTTAAGTTTGTTATAATGTGACGTATGATTTATTTCTTAATTTTTAATACATAAGTGACTTTTTTCCACCATAATTTTGGATAAGTCTAAAAGAATATTAAAGTTACGTAACTTATTTTCCCAACTTTGCTTTCGGGTATGCTCTCTTTTTCTCCCATGAGTTGGCTCGTGAATTGTGACTAATATATAAATTCACTAAAAAGAAACAAATTGTCGAGCCGTGAATAGATAGCCCCACCAAGTAGCAAGCACGCGAGTCAAGCCGAGCCCACATTGGCAAAACTAGAGATTCGTATTGTGTGTTGAATTGTACGAGTTGAGCGATTCAACTCAATTCATTTAACACGTTTAGAACATATCTAAAAAGTTCTTTAAATATAAGATATTCTTTATTTTAAAAAGTCATTTCTTAAAATTATGTTCTATTAGATTCTTTAAATTAACATTTTAAAATATAGAGTATTTTAATTTTCAATTGAAGAAAATAATTTAATAAGTTGGAGGGACGCTAGCAAAAAATATAATATTTTTTGATAATAATAAAATTAAATTTTAAAGATAAAGAACCTATTGAAATACTTAAAAGTCTTTTTTTTTTTTTTTTATTAATTGTAAAATATGCCCTTTATAGTAGAAGATGCTCTTAAATCCTTGTCACGAATACAATTGCCCAAAATCACGTGCCAAATCTTCTAGAAGGCCTATTTTCTTCCTCTTCCTAAATACAAGTTGTCTTGACTAAAAAATTAGAAATTTATATGGATTTTCATGGCTGGACTAACATTAAAATAATAAAAAATTAAACGCACTTGTTTTAGTTTTTCTCTTACAAATTATTAAATAAAATAGGACGAAAATGACATAAAACTGAAATAAATCGACAAATTTGTCACATTAATATTAACAAAAGTGATGTCTTTTTCACAATACCGAAAGGAGGTAAATCGTAAATTGCCAAATAGTGGTTAATAGTCTAGTCTAGGCACGTGCCAAGTCTTCTAGAATGTATTTCTCTTCACTCCCCAGAGGCCACAGATTCTGCATCCATTCCTTGTGGGCCCACAATTTTTGACCCTTTTTTTCCAAACTTGGATGGGGCCCAATGTTTTTGTATTGATAAGAATCGTTCCAAATTGGACAATTGGTTGAATATAACATGACAGTGACATGCTCGATAAATGGTCAAGATGCAATTTGAGATAATTACGTAAGATAAGATGAATCTTGATTAACTAACTATCTAAATTGCTTATAATTTAATCTGATTTTATTTTTTTTAGTGAAGAAAGGGCCATATTTGACAAGGATGTGGAAGTAATGTTGTACCACTAGATGATTTACTTTAGCGGTATACGTTTATAGTAGCGTAACTAATAATACACTCAAATGGAAAGCATAAAAAGCCATGCATTTCAGAATATGTCCGGATAATGTAAGAGCGTCGAAATAGATAGTTCCATTTAGATTATTTGACGAGTGTGCATTACTCACAAGTTTTATACAATTTTAACTCGATTGTTGGCTAAATCTTATGAATATAGAATGCTTTTGATGTTTTTATTAGTGTTGTTTTATAGATTGGTGAAGTGGTGAAAAATGGTGTTAAAGTAAAGAACCAAGCCAAAAACCAAGGAAAATGACCAGAAAGTTAGCGCCTAAGTGCCATGCTTGGAGCGCTCGAGAATTCCAAGTAGCAACACAACGTTCAGCGCTAAGATCCAAGTACCCGGGCGCTGCAATTTCCCAAAAGCAACAGGGAAAGAACATAGATGCAGCGACTAGGCGCACTCATAGCGCTTAGGTGTTACCTAGATTCGACATCGTGATGCTCAAGTGCCACACTGCCTATTTTAGGGTTGCACTATTTTGGCCTATGAAAAGTCCAAAAAAACTCCAAATTTGAAAAAAGACAAGAAAATAAGTATGAATAGAAGAAATGAGACACTTTTGGGGGATTCCACACATTAAGGAGGACAAGATACAACTTGAGAATTTAAGAGAAA
Organism: Fraxinus anomala; assembly: GCA_903798345.1. Taxonomy (NCBI): domain Eukaryota; kingdom Viridiplantae; phylum Streptophyta; class Magnoliopsida; order Lamiales; family Oleaceae; genus Fraxinus; species Fraxinus anomala. Next base: position 26,361 of record CAIGRN010028739.1, read on the forward strand.
ATCAAAAGAGAGAAAAAATAAAAAAATCAAGAGTTAGGTTTTGAAATTAAGATTGAATGCAAGAAGAGAACGTGGTGCAATATTCATCTTCTTTTCTACATCTCAATTTAAAACCTGGTGATGCACTCAATGAAAATATTTAGTTTTTCGTCCATTATTATGAGTAGCAAAGTTTTCCACTAAGGCAAACAATATAGTCTTTTGAAATGGTTTATTTCTTTTATTTAAGATTTAAGTTCTTTCATCATTTATGTGTTGATTTTAATTATGTACTTAATACTTTGAATTACTTGATCTAATTCAATGATTTTGTGAATTTATTATGAATCGATATGTATGTTTTAGAATTAGACCACATATTAAAATCCGGTAATTTAGTATTAACGTATAAAGATACATATACTAATTATTGCGGTCTTATATGAATTATTAGAACTAATATTTCGTTTAACTAAAATTGATTCGCATAAAAATATGAGATTGAATTAGTTAAATAGGTTAATGAAAACTCTAGATGGGTAAATTGAATGCAATAGAAAAATTCGATCGAACACTACATTAGATTATGAATTTTGAATTAAAATTTAAAGGTTATCAATAGATGAGATTTTTGTGCCCTAATATCTATTCCATATTTGCAATACTAAGGGAGTGTTTGAACACAATTCTTTTAAAAAAATGTATTTTGTAATAGTAGATTGATGGGGAATGCGTGATTAAAAAAGAATGAGAAGTTTTTAATTTGTATAATATTATTTGAATAAAGAATGTGTGGTTGAAATGTAGAGAGAAAAATATATTTTAAAAAAAAATGGGAATCAAACAAGGCTTAAATCGATCTTTGTGCATCTATTTATTTTCAATTAGTTATTAAAAATCAAAACAAATCACGACTTTTTGTTTGTTTTCTTCAGATAGTAATTAAAAATAGTAAATTAAACCTTTGTTTGATCCTTCTTTTTTCAAATACATTTTTCACTCTATTCTTTTCAATCACACATTTTTCAATTAAATAATATTACACTCAATTCAAAAAAAATCTTTATTTTTAATCATACATGTTCTATCAATCTATTATTCCAAAAGCATTCTACACAAAAAATGGGGCTCAAATATGTCCTAAGCATTAAAGTCCAGTTCTCGTGGAAACGATAATTCGGACTCATTGATCCACATTATTATTTATTACAATATCATACACTCACTATATAAAAAACACAACATTAATAGACAAGTATGTAGGTCTAACAGACTACCTCATCTAAAAATAATTTTAGAGCTGAGTCCGAATTGTCTTAAAATACGTAGATCACATTATCAAATTCGCCAATATTGCGGTCTAAATGGGTAGAGATGTGAGAACTCGTTAATTTTTTAATTTATAATCGAAAAACTAGATGTTTCGTTAATATTTTGCAAATTATATTATATAAATAAGCACTTTACATGTATAGTTTACTAGTAATGATACAATATTTCCCATAGATCCAACCAATCAGACTAGTCCTCAATAGGATTTGAGCTTAAAAATCCACCTTGGGGCCCACTATAATTGGTCCAACCCATGAACTAGCTGGAAGCAAGCTATGTTGGTTTCAAACAAAATTTTTAACAGGTCAAGTCATCCGAGATCCAAACCGTTGGTTATATTCTATTATCTTTCAATTTGAGCGTTGATTATTTCGATGTGAGATTTATCATTCAAAAAGTTTTTAACGCTATTGTGTAGTGCTAAGGTTTAAGCCACACATTTTTCGTGCGATAGTAGATTCTGTTATTCTTTTGTTAGAGTTGAAGTATGTTGAGCGTCTCCGATCAACAACATAGGTGGAAGGGAAAGATAAAAGTGTCGGAGGCTCGATCGGTCTATCAAAGATAGAAAATACGTTTCTAGCCATTTCAAATTTAAACAACGAAATTGAAGTTGAGGCGAGACGAGGCGAGGCGAGGGCGACGAATGGCTAAATTTGTTCTGTTTTCTCATCACATGCGGGTAGATAAAGTTGTGTTTAATAATATATAAAATAAAGAATTGATAGTAGTATATCCACCAGTAAATTTTGATAAAATTTGATGAAAGGAGTTTCAAAAATTAGGACCAAACATGAGCTTAAAATAATGCACAAGACCCTTTGACAAGTACCAAAACTCAACGAAACCTCTTTTAAGCATAGCAATTCAGAAGACAGACAGACGTTGAAAATGATTTGTTACATAATCCAAGCTTTTGAACAGAAAGTTCTTATAATAAGCGTCTAGATATCCAGATTTTCCAAATATTAGAAAATAACAGATAATAATTTAACGGCCTCGGCCACGACCACGTCCACGTCCTCTTCCCCTACCGCGGCCCAAAGGTCTCCCTGTATTTTATAGAAACATATAAAAGATTACAACCAGTAAAATGTGAGGAGAAATATTTATGTAGGTTCCATATGTAAAATACTGGAATTAGGGCAATAAATCCAGTACCTGCAGTAGGCTTCTTGGGCTTCACTCTAGGAGTCTCTTCAACAAGCAAAGTTTCCAGATTTAAGCTGTCGGGAAGGATATAGTAGCGTATGGTGTTACCCCTAACACTTAGATGATCAAGAGTAACTGGATTCTTCCCTTTCAGTGTCAGTTTCACTGTCTTCAAATGTGTGTTCATGCTAACATCCACTCCTACCAAATACATCAAAGCCAGCAGTCAGATAATGCAGCCACATATACCATGTGTGCAGGACACATCACTTGAAAATCAAAATTCTTGAGAAACCCAAAAAGTGGGCAAACAAATTGTCTTATTATTATGGTAACAACCACTCTATCAACTAGTACGAAATTTTCAAAAGGATAAAAACACACAACAGTGAAAACGGAAAAGAGTTCACAACTAGTACAATAAAGGCAGTATCTTAGCAATTCCTCAACAAGAAGAAATTAAACCTTATTTTCGGTGAATTTGGAATCAGTTGCATGAATCCTTATTACCAAGGATAAAAATACACAGTGAAAACGTAAAAGAGTTCACAATTAGTACGAAAAAGGCAGTGTCTTAGCAATTCCTCAACAACAGATTAAACCTTATTCTGGGTGAATTTGGAGTCGGTTGCATGAATCCTTATTATTGTTCAATCCATCACTACATCTACTAGAAGATCCAATGCTACCAAGCCCTTAGCACCACAAGAAATCATATTAAATTAGTCTAACTGTCTTCTAACCTATTCTACTAAGACTGCACGATTCTTGCGAGTGAGAGCTTGGGAGCTTCATCATGTCTATGAAACGCATGTCCAACCACTTAAATCACTCTCTTAATTTATGATTGATGGGTGTCAGATTTACCTGTTGCTTATCCATTATAGTATGATTGCACAACTATGTAAACATCTTTATTTTCTGCTACATTCGTCTTATCTTTGCAAAAACAGATGCCTATATGGAAATATGTAAGTTATTATTAGGATAATTCATATTTATATCATCTCAATGATGTGCTCATAGTTGAATAGAACTGTTTACAACATAAAATTTCAAAAGTTCAGTTTCATTTGTGAGTAATATAGATAGTTCGGCAGTTTTAAAATCATTAGCGTTGGCCTCCAAGTTTCTACAAGTCCAACATTGATGAAACAGTCCAATCTTGATCTGAAGGATGATCATTTACAATTCCATATACTTGCAACATGATGCATGGATATGCTTCTTCATACGAATAACAACTCTTAAAAAGGCCACTTCTTCGACAATAGCTTACGGATGCAATATGGAAATTGCATGACATTCAATGCTCAAAATAAATTCCTTAGATTATCGTTTCATAAATTTTAAATAATTCTGGTTTGAGGATATAATCAGATAGAGAATTTCCCCAAGTTTTCATGAAATTAAAAAACAAAAATTACCTTATTTTCACCGCTTTCAAAATTTTGGACAAGGACTTTGGATTGCAAGCATTCTAGAGTTTGGCCAAACACTACTTTTCTAATACAAGTATAGTGACATGGATTGTTGCTTTCAAATCTCACTTCTAAAAGTTCATATTCCTAATTGAATAGATTATTACATAATTTCAACTACAAGGCCTGAATTCCATAACATCAATTATAATGTTAGCATCATTCCCAAAGATTCAAGCATTCAAAACTGATCACATTCTTCAAACTTCCAAAAAATATGAAAACGTTGCATAAGTATGTCTATTTTTGCATACTGGATGAAATTTTGTTTGAGGGTGGGGCAACATACCACCTAATTCCAGTTTTAGAACATTGACATACATAGAATTCAAAAGATTCACCTCTTTGGAACTAGATGAATATGGTACACAGTCAAAAGTTGAAAGCTTGAGGCCGATATCAATATATTACGCAATCACAAACCATTAGTGGTAAATTTAAATAAGCTCTGATACTCAGTTTAACTTTGATGAATATCTATAGTTGCCAAAAAAAAAGGTGCAAAAATTACTAATCACTCAGTACTAAGTTAAAAAAAAAAAAGGCCATCCGATTTCTCTTAGAGAAACTATGAAAAATCGAAGTATAACTCCATAGTAAATTGTGATCTGACGGACGCCTAGGGTTTAACAAAAAATAAATTAATAATCATATAAACGTGAAATTGTTTATGGAAAAGGAGAGTACCTGTAATAGTTCCATGAACAACAGTGCCGTTCTTGAGTTCAATTGAGACGGTCTCGTTGTTCAACTTCATCAAAAATCTGCCAAATAAAATAAATTATACACACTATCAATTCATAAGAAATTAAAAACACATTTCCGGATGAATTATATGTTACACAAAGAAACGTTGGGGAAAAATAAACTAAAAGAATGAAGAAATGGAAAATAGATGCAAGATACATACCTGACGAGCTTCATGGTTGCTCGAAGTGTGGAGAAGGCACTAGCTAGGGTTCCAAAAATTGAAAGTTGAAACGACACGAAGCGGGAGGGTTTTGTTTTCTCTTTATTAGCAATAACCAAAATCGTGCTAGGACCTGCGCGTTTCTTCTTCTATCTCGCGTTTAGTTCCATTTTGGCTCCGGATCAATATACCCGGATCCATCCCGGTACATAATTTTAAGAACAAATTACCTTGCTTGGCTTGCACAATAGAGTACAGGTCTATTTGACAAGATTTTTGAGAAGTCATTAACGTTTTAGAGATTTAAGAGGCTATTGGACATGGCTTGCCTTTTTTTTTTTTCTTTTGACTTCTTATAGAAGAGCTTTTAGAAAAAGTTATCTTCATTTTTGTTTGAAGGTTAATTTTTAAAAGAGTTTTCTATTCCAGAAATGCTTTTGATTGAAGTCATATTGGACAAACTTCCTCTAAAATCTTTTCTAACTAAAAGACATTCATAAAATTGGTCAAACAGATCTATCTCAAAAGTTTTTTTCGACTTTTCAAAAATCGTGTTAAACGGGCCCCAAGAACACTTTTAATGCTACTTCTTGTAGTGGTTTTCACTGATTTCTAAAAGAGTTTCATCTTTTGGAAGAACTTTATTAGAAATTATATTGTGGCATAAACGAAAACACACGTGGCATTTGCACAAAGGAAATAGTAGGAAGATTTTGCCCTTAAGATTCTAAGCAATCGTCTTAGGAGAGGATTGAATTTGTCATGGAACATTGCCTTAAAGTTGGGACAAGTGAAAGTGACTCGAGATGTGTTAGTGATAGTGTGAATTTTGCTAACGCCTTTCATAGTAACGCTTTGATCTAAGATATGTAACTCTTCTTGTCGTAGGTTGTGGTTTGTGTCAACTCGCACCCTGAATGGAGAATAAAGTAGCATAAAAACTAGCCGCCTAAGCGACTACAATTCCACCTAATTTATGTTGAATTGATTTCATTTTAAAAAATTGCAACGTCTCAATAGCAAGGTACTCTCAAGATGCAACATCAAATCTCAATTTACAATATTTTGTAAAGAAAAAAACCCATGTGACGAATTTCTTGCAGAAGTGCAATCTATTGCAGCAGCAAGGGATACTATGCTCCTGTTTGGAGTTTAGACCCTATTTTTTTAAAATTCAATTTTCCTCAAATTCATTTTCAACCACATATTTTATAAGACCTACAACTCTTATCAACTTTTCAACTATACATTTCATCAATTTTTATCGAATTTTACTAAAAAATTAATTTTTAGCCAAACGAACCAAAGGTGACATTGGGAAAGGGCGCATTATGAATGTAAAACTTCACAACAATGTAATATAACTCGTTCAAATGTCATAACATTATTATTATTGTAGCATATTTCTGGCGAAAGCATAGCAGTTATATAAAACTGGTTCAAAAATTATCAGAATTAAATTACAAAGACATCGAATGATATAATCAAACCGTGTTAGAATTCTATCCCTTTCCTTTCTATTGGCTTTGTGATGAAAGAGGCTGTTACTAAAACAAATATACATCAAGCAAAATAGGAAGAGGATGACGATGTATCAGCCAGCACCTGCAAGTAACGATAAACTTGTTAATCTCAAATCCACATTTATATTTGAAAACAGACAGTCATATCGATATACCTCAAGTTGATCTTCGGTGAATGAATCTTTTTGAACACTCCATGTATCAGCATGGGTGCGTCGGAACTCTGCAACTGCTTTTGTAACGGTGGATTTCACGGGTGATGGCTCCGAAACAAATTGAGCCAGTAGAGTAACATGCTCAGGCAACCAACTGAAACAAAATTTTGATCATTGAAAAAAATTAAAACGATCAATCAACTGTATTATTACACTTCAGCAAGCTATTTCAACTAATCCAACTCAACAAGAAAGGTCGAGAGTGGAGTATGATAATACGATATTGGGGTGAAACTGAGGCAAAAGGTTCAAGTGCAAATAATACACACTCATCTTCACTATGCTTCAAGGCTAAACACAGTTGAGGCACTTAAAACATTAAAAGAACAATTGCATGCCAAACGGTGGCAAGCCATCCAGTCTAAGAATATTGGTATCAAAACCAAACATCATTAAATAAAATAAAGTTGGTGCAACCTTATCATTGCTCGCTCCAAGTACAAACTTCCAGGACATGTCTAGGGTCTTAGATTACTACCGACTGTTACTATTTAGAGACTAGAGAAATCATTAATCAAATCCCATTTACTAATTGTAACTTTATAATATTATCATTTGGTAAGCAAATCTTAAAACACGTGATCAATATATAAAAACATGGAAGTACCTGGGCATATCATAAGGAACTGATAACACACAAGCTGCCAAAGCAAGTACAGGACCATGTATGGATGCAATCGAATCCCTGGAACGCGTACTTCTGCAATCACAAATAAGCAATCAGAAGATCAGAACATAAACCATGACAGGCTCCTTGAAGATTAAAACTAAATAGTGTCTTTAGATCCTAGAAGCATGCGACGTGACACTTGTCCCTCCACATCTCTCTCTCTCTCTCTCACACATACACATGAAAGACATCGTTTTGTGAGCCCCATATTAAATTCAAGGATATAAATTGGCTCAAATTTTCATTTTCATCAACTAACCCAACTATGCATCTCTGCATAAGAGAGGAGGAGAATGTATGGATATAATTCTCTCCAGTAGGAACAGTAAATGGCCTCAGCACTCAACGAAGTAAACAGACCCTTGTCAAGCTCAGATAGAGTCGATTTAAACTGTTGAGTTTTGGACAGTCAACAACCAAACAAGAAACAAGAAGCACCCAGCAGTCGCAAAAGAGTTGGAATATGCATTGTTAAGTTACAATTCCCTTTTCCATTTTCAGTTGCACTACTCCATATTAATGATTTTTCAATCAGACACGGTTACAAGTGAACACAATGAATTTGTATGTATGAAGTTTGATGCTTTATTGCCAACTAATCAATAAATCGTGATTTATGAAAAGCCAGGGGAAGAAAAAAAACCTCTGCTTCCTCTTCTTAAATATAAGATTTGCTTGCTCATAAGCTCTGCAGCGAAAATCGTGTGCTAAATCTTCATCCCCACCCTTCATGAGCCCAGCTAAAACTGCTGCTGCATGCTCTCTTACCTGAATAAAAAATATTCATGATGATTAAAGCCAGAACCCCATACTGAACTAGGACTCACATACCTGATAATGAACTAAGCTATAAAGTTATGTACCCCGTTAGTAGACAAGTGCTTGACAAACACAGGAATAAATGAAATTTGTATCCAATGAACAATACTGGGTTTAAGAAGTCAGCACAATAAGGTATTAACCTAATTTGTTAAAACTAGGAAAATATTTCATTACTAGGAACAAACAGCACTAGTGCATAACTGAGAAAAAAGGTACAAAATTTGTGTGCATCATGTTTCAAAACCTTAGTGACAGGATAGTGGGACAACTCCTCAAACATCATTATAATTTATCTGTCCTGTAGAGTTAATGGACAAGCTCCATGTCTACAGAGTCAAAGAGCAAGTCCAAGGACTTGAGAACTCCAACTAACAGGTAACTGGAGTTGAAATAATTAGCTTACGAAAACAAAGGCAACATGAAGCAAAAGCCCATCATGATTAGTTAAAGAATCTTCTCCCCATTTATATATAACAGTTTCTCAAGTTATTAATCAAGGATGGAAAAGAAAAATAGGAATAAATTAACATAAAGGTAATTTTGAAAAGAAAATGACAATGGTCGTTTCCTAAAAATAAGCATAACTACCCTGTATAACTCTAGTTGAACTAGCATCTGTTATTAAGTGTTCAATGGTATAGCTGATTGTCACAATTAGTGCCAGAAACTTGCCTCAACTTGATTGTCTGAAAGTAGTTTCTCTACAGTTTGCCAGATTTGTTGTTTGTCCAGCTTAGAGAGGGTAAAAGTGTGCCTGATACAGGATGGAAATATATTATTTAAGACCTAGCGTTGTTGAGCATCATAAAGAAAAGAAACTGTACAAAAGAACTCGTAAGATTTTGAAACCTAACAGGCAAGATATCAAGTAAAACCAAAAAGAAAAAAATGATGCATCATTCTCTTGTAATGTGTATCAAAAACCGAAACAGTTTCGATCTAACTAGATGGACAGTTATGGGACTCATTATAACTGAACAATGGGCAAGCAGAAGCGAACTATGTTGGCTCAAAACCCTATAAACTTCAAGGGGAATAGTCAAACTACAATTACAATGAATTGCGACAGAATAATATGACAACCATCATGTAACAGTCCTTGCATAGGCATGGATGAGAATGCCTACTCCAGACAAGCTAAAATACCTGTACATGAAACTCCGTAAAAATGTTAAAGTCGCAGATCGAGTTCGCCAATTGGAATCATGGGCTGAAGAAAGAATAATGGATACAGCTTTTTGCAGATGAGGAACCCCAAAAACCATCCACTTTAGCAATTCAAAAGATGCCTTGGCCAGGTTGGACAGATCTTTAGATGATGTTTCCTTCAAAGAATACACAAGGACACAATTAACATCACAGTGCAACGGGAAAGACAGCAGAGAGTAAAACATCTAGCTAACATTTCGGTGATTTACAAACCATCTCTCTTATTTTATTTAATTCCATAACCGTTCCAAGTTTTTCAGTAGAATCACATACTAAATTTGATGGAAGAATTCCAACCATTCTTCATGTATAACTTGAAACTATGGTTGGAAATGTAAACAGAGATATTAGTAAGCAATAAGAACTTAATCAGCAAAATGTTAAGAGGCACGTGGCTATGCACAGTTCAGAACATTTATTCACAGAGATTAGTAGAGCTAGTAGCCCACAATGAAGACTCCACGATAGCATTCACTTACTGGAAAAGATCAGATCCTTATATTGGATTTCGAAAGTAAAGGAAAATTGGATGACTTTAACAGACACGCAAGTGCTCAGGTTTACAATGCTTCACAACTATACTGATGTAGAAAAGTCAATTATCCATACTTCAAATATTCTCTCCTATCAATTGAAGAAACGCGAACAAATTTTTTGTTTACTATTCTTTATGGTTTTTTGGGCACATCAATTTTCCATTTAATTAACAGACTAGCCTATTCATTTAAAATATCAACATGGGGAACCTTGAGAGGAACGGGTTTCCTGTCCTGCACGATACACACCTGTAAGGAGATCACAGGATACAGAAGCCCCACAATAACATCCAGCAAAACCGAAGACCTTCCAGACTTCAAAGATGAAATGATAAAATGGAACAACTGCAAAACAGAACAAAGGAACAGTCCAATTGAAGCCAAGATATAAAAGATCATTAAGTTTTAATCACGTGCTTTGATAGATAAATACCGTTTCCATCCATTTAATATCATCTTGAGAATGATCGATTGATGTTCCATTGTCAGATATTTTATTTGTTGTGAATTCCATAGTTTCAGACACACTCATGTTTTGTAAATTTAGTACTAGTTCAGAAGCTCGTTCTATTAGATAACGATCCCAGCTTCCTCCAGGTTGCACGCCCGAACTGCTGTCTCCCCCTTGATGCAAGTGATCATGACTGAAGGATGCATGAAGCCGCATATTTGAGCATAACACAGAAAGAGTGACACCAATTGATTCCCTCACCTGTTCAGGCAAGATGGACCATAAATTTAACTGAAGACGACAAGTGTTTATTGTACAACAAAATGAGGATAGTCAACAGGCACTTTCCCCTCGAACGATCAAATGAATGGGACTTGTACATGAAATGATCAAGTACAAAATACAAAAGCTTGTATACATCCATACATAATAGAAACGAACTATACATCTATGAAGATATTGCAAATATTACAAACAAGCGCTACCTAATCAAAACCAGCTAAAAAGTATCCATGATAGCCCAGCCACGTGCAGATGAATATTAAATCAGGAAACTGTGTTATTAACATTGAAACTTCCCGAGTTTTGGAAAGTAGAAGCTCCACAAAAAATCTATGTATTGGTAAATTAGTATGAAAGAAATGCAACATATAATGCTGTTTCAAAAAGTAAACAAGAACAAAAATTAAAGGAAGAAGAATGAATGAATACACGATAGAAGTAGATGTTGTAATTACCGCAGAGGTCCAAATCAAATAGTAATATAAACAAGACGGCAAAAGGTCCAAGTTAGAACAACAAATGGATCAGAAATGTTCAATAACCTAAAGAAACAGAAGGGCAAAGGGAAACGGCAAAGGAAGGTCAGTTAATCATATGTAGAGCCATCAGCCTTTGGGAATGATAAATGGTGACACCAAAAAGGGAGAGGAAAAACAAGAATAAATAAATTGATTGATTTTCATGTAGAAAATGGTCTCGTAAAACTACAAATTAAGTATCCACTGCCGCTAAAGTCAAGAAGCATAAAATCGGATAACAAAGAGAAATATTTGCAGTAGATGTAATTTTTTATTTAAAGAGGGCCTAATATAAGGATGTTCACTTACTTGTGCAGACGAGTGATTCATATTATTTAGTAACTCTTCCAGAAGTTTACAGTGAACCTGCATTTCAACTTCTGGCATTCTTGGCGGGGAGATCTCAATGAGTGCAGCTGAAAGAAAAGTGTAGCGCTTGGCAATGACAGAAGTAGTAACTGTTTCGGTTAAAGGGTTCATCAGACAATCCATTACTTTTTGCCTCAGAAGAGGTGCCCTAGTTCCAAATTTTCCTTTCCCAGTCACTACATAACGTATACAAGCCGTCCAATCAGGAATAGATTCCACAGATGGTGCAAGAATAATATGCTGTAATAGGACCACCATCCAGCCGTCCCATTCTTCTGAAATGCCAAAAACATCAGAATGCAGCACCCCAGCAAATGCCTCAGCAGCAACACATTGCTTAGACCTCTCTTTAGCATTCACAAACTCCTCTAATGCATTTTTTAATGCCCGTAGAACAGGCATGCCACATTCTTGAATCAACCGCTTGAAGATTCTCGCAAAGTTTGAATAAAAAGTATCACTTCCAAATAAAGATATCCAACTAGGAGTCCGGGGCCATGAAGCAGAAAAGTCGAAATAGAAGCGGGAAATTGATTTGTCTGCCAGGCTCTGAAAAGAAGAATTTCGGTGATTTCCAGAAGATGCAGCATCAGAGTCGGTGATTATATGAACATGAGAAAGATTATTCATAGTCTCCCTAAAAAATCCTTCTTCCTGAAAGACATCACTTAAAGCTCCTTCAAGGGAAGACTTGGTCTTTCTCCCCAAATCATCAGGGCCACTGGGTAAGTCAGCCGAAAATTTGTAAGGCGATTCTTTCAAAAGGGTATTCAGAGCAGAGATTGCTAGTATCCTAGTCTGTGGAAGTTGACTTTTCAGATTCTTTAAAAAGTGACCTGAAATAAGCAGAACATCACATAATCTGAGAAAGTTGAAGAATATTAAACTAATTTGCACATTTGTTTAGATTGGCAACTAAAGGAATATTAGATGGTAAATTAAGCATTAAAGGCAATGTCATCAATGTAAATGTATGTTAAAAAAATATCATAAAGAAGGGCAGTGATTTAAGAATTAAAAACTCATGATGGATGAATTACGAACAACAGTAGCATTAGGTAGACATCAGTTACCAACCAGCAGTCTCACTCAGAACTTTTGTAGATGAATTTGGATCATTTCTGGATGCCATAGCCAGCAACAGTAGAACTCTGTTAGCCATCAAATTATACCTGAAAACAGAGGTCCAAGTGAAATCAAGCTACTCTCTAGCATGTATGGAACAATGAATTTTTGATGGTGCAGATGTGCAATTATGAATGCGTGTTTGTATGCCCACTGGCTGATGATTGTCACCAAACAACCAACATAATTTATTTGGAAAAATGAAGAGCTGAAAATAAAACAATCCATACCGCCAATGCAAGTTGGTGCTTTCAAAACTCATAGCACCAATCTCTGCAACCAAATCTGCAAAATCAGTCCTGTCTGAGTGATTTCCAGGTGTAGTGAAAATGCTTCTTGACAGTCCCGCAAAATGGATATTATACTTGACAAAAAGCTGTCAACATCACAAATAAATTACAAGACTACTGATAATAATATAACCTCCAACCCCTTCGTCCCAATTAGATAAAAAAGGCCTCAGCTCAGAAAGGAAAAAACCCCGAATTGGAAAATGAATAATTACCTCGCTGATTGCTTTTTGAGCTTTTAGGGATTCATGATGGGAGCTTTAATCCACAAGAAGATTAAATAAGACACTGTGTGCAGTACAATTCCATAAAAAATGCTTAAGCTAAAGCCGCACAGTAATTGAAAAAGAAATGAACCTTGATAGAATTCCAAGAAGGAACGTAGAAAGAGCCTTGGCGTCCTGGACATAAGGAACGAGAAGAAAAGGTGTAAGCAAAACTTACTTCGCACTGTTTGACATACGTAATTTTCTAAAGTTGAATACCGTTGTCAAACGCTTGAGGACAGTTTGGGATGAAAGTACTGCACAAGAACCTAAGACCACATTTTCTAGTGAGCTGGAATTTCTCAAGTTTTCGGCAAGAGCGAGAACAATATTTGAAATTGTTGATGGCCATCTTTTCATCGTTCTCAGGAGATATTTTGCAGCACGTCTGAAGACATTAAAAACAACTTATGTATATGATCATTCTTACCAAAAGAAAAGAGACTAGAAGAGAGTATGACAGTGACAGTGACAGTGACAGAGACAGAGACGTCACAAATTGCTGAGAAGGTTCTATGTATAGATGTAAAATTATAATAAAAATATATGTAAGCACCTATTTCTACACACAGAAATGTATGCAAACACTTCATGGCTCAAGTTACTAAATAATGATGAGAAATAATATAGAAAACACTAATATCACAAGTACCAAGAAATGGGAAGCAAATAACAGCACATTGCAGAGAAAAAGATAATATCATGGAGTGCAAGACTTGTTATGAGTGATTGTAACAAGAATACGCATGAAAGTAGTCCTATACCCATACTGCATACGTCTGACGTCTTGACCACTAAACAAACCTGCTAATATAGTGCTCAGCATAAGATTAAAATAAGCTGGAATACGATGCCAAATACATACGATAATAATTAGAAGTTCTAATATGGAAACAGATCCACCATTTCTTATCAATTTTTCCATCCATGCAGCCAAAAGCATTATATTTTCAATCCTTCTATTCTACGAATTTTTTAAACTAGGATTCACCATAGATGAACAATTTGTTTGTTTGACTGAACCATATATTAACAAGGAACTTGAGTTCTGTGTAAACTACAATTCACAGGTAGATCATCATTCAAATCCCACAAGATGGCCCAACCAGTTATACTAATAGATGGAAACTGATACTTCTATCACCATCACTCAAGATTTTGGCTCCATTCAGGAAAGAGAACCAAAAAATGGGCCTCATGTCCATTAAAAAATTTACTAACAATGCATATCATAGCAATAACTAACAGACATACAATATTAACAAGGACATAATCATATGCCAGGACAGAAAAAGGAAATCATTCAACCACTTAGTCTTTTAAATGCCAAGACATGAAAAATGAACTATTAAGAAATCATAGAAAGAAAAAAGTCTGGAAGGTGCATAAAATTATTTACAGAATCATTTGAATTTCTATTTAATTACTATTACATGCCAAAAACAATTGTGGTCCCAGTTTCCAAGGGCCAGGGGAAAACAAATTTCTTATAGTTTATTCAAGTAGAGGAATGAAAAAGATCAGTGAACTCACGCTCGAACTGTTTCATAGCTATGCAAAGAGAGACTAAGGAGATCATCCATTAAAAGAATCACGTGATCTGATGGAAACATGCTACCACTCGTGCGAAACAAATGATACGATGATTGTGACGATCTCCAAGTATTATGCATATAAGCTTTGTCTATAAGCGCCCACCGAGGCCTGTAATGTGGAACAACAGTTACTTTGATACAGTAACAGTATAAATAAAGGCAAAACGGATATTTACCTTCTCTTTCCTTTAGAAAATGATGACACGATGTAATTGACCGGAGGTTCGATAATGGCAGTAGATTCCAGTTTCCAGGCCTGCCTTTGATTTGACCATTCCTCATATTCCGAACTTCCTGCCCATCATATCAAAAAAGATAAGGTATAAGAGCTACTACATGCCAAAAAGAATAATATAGTTCCAATGAGGTATCCACTACCATAGTTTCCTAATGTATCCATTATACGAATGACAAGTAGTAGTAGAATGCTATCATCAGATTTTTCCTTCAACAAGAATCTGCCAAGAATGAGTGTGTAACAATGGTAAGTTTCAGAACCACATACACAATAAAAAGCAAGAATTATTATAGGTGGGAAAAATAAATTTTACTCGCAGGTTTCATGGATGACACTGGCAGCTTTTTGCCGTAATTCTGAGCTACCAATGCGTGAGCCTGTTGCCCCAGCAATTGTGAAAGGAAGATGATCTGGCTCTTCAACCACCCCATTCCTATGGGATGGCCTGAAATCAGGCAAACATGATAAAACACCTTGTAGTGAAGAATCAACACGTAGAAGAGTCACTTTCAAGTGATCTTTCTCATTTCCTGGGCATCCAAAAGCACAAATTAGTCAGACAACACAAAAAGAAATAGAACATTTTTATTAGATGAATCTTAGAACTGGAAAGAAATATGGCTACTCGTTTTTATGTAAAGGATAAGATAATTATAAACAATCAACCTTGTACACAAACGTTTTCAGTAGTATTTCAAATAATGAAATGTATTAACCAATATAACTTTTAAAATACAGTTCCATATATAGTTCTTCGGATTCATTGTAAAACTAATTTTTTCAAAAAACACAAGTCGTTATCAATCCGAATAAATTAAAGTTTCACTACTAAAGAAAAATATTCAAGACAAGCATCCAAGTGTTACCTGGATCGGAATGGATTTTGGACTGGCATATCTTCAGAAGGTCATCTAAAGCAGATTCAAGGTGCACCTTTAGAAGTTCATTAGCAAATTGAACTTCTTCATCAGTAGGGACATGCCAATTTGGGGCCATTATTGGTTTGTCAACTGAAAAATCTTTCATATCGATCCATTCCTCTAATGAAGTGGCACCCTGATGGTGCAACACACACCTGAAGAGGGAATGTTTAGCCATGAATGGAAAGGATGTGTGTGCACACATGGATATGGTATGTATGCATTTACTGCACAAGTAATGTTAACCAATCAATGTAAATCAGTAAAAGAGTTGCATACTTGTATTGATCAATGGGATAATAATGAACCAAGCTTCCAAGTAAAGAGCGAAGTACATGATCACCAGCCCCATTAACCTGAAAAATTGGGAGAGGTCTCAGCATATTAAAATCTTCGAACTTCGAGAATAGCATGAATTTCTGAGTTTTATCAGATACATGTAGACAAAACAACTACATGAGAGAATTTTTTGAAGGAACAATCAATTGTATCAGAGTAAAAGAAAAACCTTCCAAGATGGCGAATCAAAGGCAGAGACTATAGCTTCTTTAAAGTCCTCCTTATAACGTAGTAGTTCCGGACCTCCATAACTGATCGCAACTGATAATACTTTCAACTGATACTCTATAGCTGTTTCAACAGCTGGAGAAAGAATGGGTTTTGCCTAGACAATTCACAATTAACAATCACTACAAAATCCAGGTTGAACTTAAATTAATGTAAACACCATTTACAAGGAAATTAAAAATACCTTGCTTGACTGGAAGATATTTGAAGTTTCCCTTCCTCCAAAACCTGTGGTGGGTGTATCTTTCAAAGATGATATAGCTGACACTAAAATTGGCTCGAGAAGGTGAATAACTGCCTCTCGTGGATTTGAATGAACACAAGCACCACAAAGCAAACCAACCTCGGCAATAGCTCCAGGAAGAATATTTGAGGTGACAAACTTGGAAATTTTTCTCAGTGCCTGTCAAACATAATGTGAGCAAGTTCACGACAATATTTCCTCTTAAGATAAATTTGAAGTACTAAGTTAACTTGCTCATTCCTAGTCAAGTCACCTGCTTATAAAGTGAATCCGAGAGCCTTCCCAGCAATATTTCCAGCATACAATAGTAGTATGGGCCATCATCAACCAGAAAAGTTCCAGAAGTTGCTGGCGAACGAAGGTCTTCATTCCTGCAGCACAACCAACTACTTATTCCCAGTATCATGTGCACAGGAGAAGCTATTTATATTCTGCTACAGAAGTATGTCTGTGTGAGCATGTATGAGTGCATAAATGATACGTGAAAAATGTGCAAAAGGACAACTATGGCAAAGATATCTGATTGTTGCTTACAGAACACTACTTGGTTCCAAGTGCTGAAGTAAAGAAAACAGGCGACACAAGAACTCATCAAGCCATTCTGAAAAGCTAAATGACGGAAATGGTGCTGCCTCATCCATATTATCTTCCAGGCTAGCCATCTGCAAATGAAAGACAATGAGCAAATTCCCTACAGAACGTGCATATGAATATCCAAACGTGTTGTGAAAATGAGTGTTTACACTGGAGAATAAGGAACCAATAAGTTGCATGGTTGCCAAGGTTTTAGGTGGATCATTGGCATCAATACCAAGTAATGCATTGGACAAAGCAATCATCAGAAGATCACCAAATGAATCAGAGCCACCAACATAATCTGAATTTACAGGCAAGGCTGATAAAGTTGTGAGAAACAATGATCTTCCAGAAAATGCTACAGATATCACGGCACTCTTCAATTGGTGGGTAGCTGTCATCTGGTTAGACCATTAAAGTTAATTTTATGAAACAAACTTGCTGACACAACCAAAACATATGTTAATGCCTTTATGTCTATAAATGATTCTTGGTCCATGAATGGTCAGAATTGGGAAAAATTATACAAGTTCACCAATTTCCAACAAAAGTACAGAACTTACCGTTTCCAAAGCCATGTGGAACCTAGACGCTAAAAATGGAAGAACCAGAGAGGGCTCCACGTATGACAAAATAGAAGTTGCAGCGGCAACTGTTTCTGAAAGGCGCTCATTTTTGCTATATTGACCACGGTCAATTAATTTCAGTACAACATTTACAAAAGAAACCCTGTCAGGTTGTCCTAAGAAAAGTCCATGCTGTTCATTGCCATCTTTGCTCCTGAATCAACATTTCTATCAGAAAAAATATAACATACTGGGAATATGTTCGAACCAACGGTTTCTTACAGTTGCTCATGTTGTAAGCGTTTTTGGAATGCATTCACCAAGTGAAACAAGAATCGCTCTAATGAATATGTCCAACGGCCACCATTAGAAGGATGGTAATATCTAAACAACCAAAAGAGCATAAAAATAAGTGTGTAGTGTATAAACAAAACTAAACGACAAAAGCAAAATTCTAGAAAACAAACTGCTCTAAAAGGTTGACAAATTTCTCAAAGTGCTTTTGTGCAAGACCACCAGGTTTCAATAGATACACCTACATCAACAGTGAGATAAATAGTAAAATCATTAAATTAGATCAATTTAAAGAACGTTTGGTGGATAAAGCAAGTGTTAAATGCAATTCTTACAATTGATTTAGCAATTGCTTTTGATGGAGTGGCTGTTCTATTTGCAAACAAAAATCTTGTGTTTCTGGGAACATCCACAGAGAATGGATATGACCCACTCCCATTTGCCACAGGAACCTGTGCATATATCATGTATTCTTTCAATGAAAACTGGAAGTTCCCCATAGAAAAAGACTGATATACTTTGCAACAGCGTGATTTCTGTTAAATTTAACTCACTGCCACTCATTTGTTAGGCTGACCAATTTACTTGAGAAATTTTAAATCTAGGAAAAACAGAACGTATTACATTGATTATTTAAAGAGAAAAGGAGAGTGTGCTATGGGTTACATATCTTCTAGTAACACAAATAGCATCTTATGAAAAACCAACATGCAGAACTGAATATGAACTGCAGAGCTTATGTCATCACTTGGCAAGATTTCTGCTAGCACCTATTCAGGATTGTTTTAACTTTTGATCTAATTTGTTCTCTCTATGAAACAGGACATTCTGTTTATTTTATCTCGGCTTCATAGCTAGTTGCTGGGGCAGCTTTTGTTTTCACAGGTTCTCTTTGTATTATGAATTGTATATAAGGTCCTCCAAAAATTATAAAATGCACATGTAAGGCTAGCCTATATCCAAAAACTTATGAAACTTACTTCAGGCCAAATTATGTTTGCATCCAACAGAACTAGGATATGGCTTATTTTCTGCAGACATGCTGTTTTCAGCTTGGTTTGGATTATTCAAAAAGTGAACTGTTTTTTGAATAGATTCCACGGTGCATGGAGCTAACTTATGTTTCATTATATTATCCTTTTCTTCTCTGCTTCTAAACTGAAGACTAGTGTGTATCCAAGCAAATCATCTTTGCCTCCTATATTACATGCTTCATTCAGTTAAGAGTAACCTCAGCCACTCAAAACCCTTCAGACTACCATAGCTTCCATGTCTTATAATGGTGCCACTCTAAACAGTAATATCAGCAAAAAGAGCAAAGCAACTATACGATCAATGCTTCTTATAACTCTCCAAGTTCATCAGAGTACTCCACGATACAGAAATCACCTGACTGCTGCATCCTCCAGTCATAAGTCTGGCCACTAAAAATGGCTACCTTAACTGGGATAGGAAGCGCATGTATTTGCAATGTGCAGTCAGAGAAGCATGAAGGAGGCAATGAATAAGAAAATCTCTTTACAAAGTACTTAATCATTTTCTTTCCTAAATGGATTGTTTCCTAATAGTTTGAAGTTTTTCTGCCTACTAATATGTGATGGTCCCTATTCTCACACTTCCTGTCACTTGCCAAAAACAATTATAGCTAAGGTGCCTGCTTCCACTCATCCCACCATTCAAGGCTATACATATGTTCACAACAGGTACAACTTTAACTATGGTTCTTTGCTCCAGTCTTCACATTGTGCTAGATGTGCCATATTTCTAACCTTCTTCTCAACGGACAACCTTGCAGAAGACATTGCCAATGGCATTTCCTTTTGTTTTTTGGCTTTACTTCACTTATTCATCACATATAACAAAATAAAAATTCACCCGATGTTAGAAACCAATCTAAATTTGACTAAGCTGGTTTGAATTTTGATATGACTTTTGTGGTGGGGAATGGTAATAATATTAGATTTTGGGATGATTGTTGGTGCGAAGATATAACGCTTAAGGTGGGGTTTCCTTACTTGTATCGCATTACTATGATACCTTCTGCTGTGGTGAATGACGTTTTAGCCATCAACAATGGGTGTCACAGTTGGAATATTACTTTTCAGAGAGGTTTGCAGGATTGAGAATTAGATGATTATG
>CAIGRN010028747.1:0-11968 GCA_903798345.1 Fraxinus anomala
TTTAAGATGTCCATGCATATAACATTTGAATAAGAATCCGGACTACTAACTTCACCATCTGGTTACATGATTTTTCTTGGATCTTTGCAAGCTTTTCTTTTAGGTAAAGTGTTCTAAGTTCAGTTTCGTCATTCCTTAGACTAACTGTAGATGACCACTGTGTCATGCAAGCCTCGAGTTTATCACGTTTACTGATCGTAGGTTCCTTATGTCAGCGTTCACTTGATGTACCAATTTCCTCGTGCCGACAGTATTTGAAACCTCATCGACTTCACATCATTTTTCATACGTATATGCACTCTCCTATTCAAAAAATCATCTTTTAGTTGCATTTCTTCCTCTGATGTGCTTGGAAGCTGAGTGGAGGCATTGCCTAATCATCTAGTAGCTGTAGTCTCGCTAAATATCTCTCTCAGAGTGTGGTAGTGCTTACATCCTTCCCATTTGAACAATTTATAATCTGACTTGTTAATTTACATTAAAAAGAAGCCACATTTGAAAATGGGTACAATTGATAAGATAAAAAACTAATAACGAAAATATTCTTTAATAAATATATATACTGTATAAAAGTGTTGCCAAACTTCCTCTGCAGCATTAACTTCGTTGGTATTTGGATCCCATGTAACACCCATATGTATCAAAAGTTCGGAAAACATGCGATGAATCTTACGTAAGCGGTTCCACTTTCTCTTTAATCTACCGATGCTGTAATCAATTTTTGTTGAAGCTATCATGGTTTCATTGATTTTGCCATATTCGTCTCTCGTGAATGTAGAATATTGCAATGCATTTGATTTTACTTTCTCGTAAAGGAGTTTTGACAGGCGGTGGGGGAGCGGGACCAATATACGGGACATACGCTGGAAGTGGAAAGGCATCGGGAAATTGGAGGTGGACCGGGGTCGGAAAGCTCCTTACGGAGGCCGTGGGAGATATAGGTTTAGGGGAGAAGAAAATGTAAACTAGAGGAAGGAAGGAAGTTCGGTTACGGGAGACGGAAGATAGAGGATAAGTTAGAAAATGGAGTTTCCGGTGTTTTCTGAAATTAACGTGTATTGTACTGAAAATGCTCAAAGCGTGCTTTTGGATGTTTTGAGTTTTCAGTATATTTTTGTTTTCAAAAATTCATTTTTAAAAATAAGAAAGAGAACGCATTTTCAGTGTTCTCGAAAATCGAAAACCAATAATAGTATGAAAATAGCAAAGAGAATATGGCCTTACTTATTGTGATGAAAATTAACATAAAATGTTAAAAATGATTTTTTTTCTTTTTCCTTTGTAGTGAATTAAGAATAGAGTTATTCCTTCTCACATCTTGAAATGTATTTTAATTATTGTCGTCACCAAGAATTTGATAAAACTTTGGATTTAGCGATCTTCAACTCCCAGTCTTCTCGATATTTGGATGAACGTATTGTCTTATGTTCCCTCCAAAGTTTATGCTATAGGTTTCTTATTAATAAATATTCCTCCTTGTTTGGAACCAATAGTTTGATTAGAGAAAAAAATAAAAAAATAAAAAATAATATGATCACATACACACATTCACATATTTCAAGAAGGCAACATGATAGTTAATAATTTAGCCGTTGTTTGGAAAAAAAAATTATAAAAAATTTAATTTAGAAATAGATAAAAATAAGTGGTAACTACATGCGTTGACAGAACATTTTAAAGAAGGAAGCGTGATAGTTGATAACATAGCCTCTGTTTTGGAAGAAATTTTAAATGTTTAATTTATAAATAGATAAAAATAAGTGATAAATAAGTTGATGATTTTTGTAGGTCCATAAAAATGTATGATTTGTTATAAATTAGAGAGAAAAAGAGATAAGAATAAGAAAAGTCAATAGACTTGTGTGTATTTTATTGAGAATCAAAGTTTTATATTTATAGGGAAGGATTAAAGATACAATGGTAATAATTTTTAGGACTGTAGGGGTACAATTGTCATTCACTAGTAACTTACCATTTAGAACACTCCCCATTGAGTTACACATTACAAAATATTTACCTTGTAAAAACCTTGTCAAGAAAACCTAGTGGGACAAAACTTGATCGAAAGATAAAAAGTACGCTGCTCTCCTTGATTTCAATTCATTCTTATTTTTTACGTCAATATCTTCAAATAACATCTTTTGGGTTAACGAACTTCGAGTTCATGATAATATTTGATTCAATTATTTTTGTGGATAGCGGAGTTCCACGTGTTTTTCTTTTATTTGCTTCTAATCAGATATAAAAGAAGTTAAGAAAAGATATTCAACACTCGCATCATCTCAATACGATATCCATTGCAACACATATCTTTAAAACTAAGCAAATTCCTTGAAATTTGCTAGAATAAAGTATATCATCAATATAGAATTTAAATTATTTGGTAAGATAATTCTAGATTTTTAGAGCATTCAACGATATGGAATGCACATAATATCATATTAATATTAAGTCCAAAAATATTGTTTGTCTAAAAAAATAGTATATGCAGTTGCACTAAACGGCCATGTCAACAATTCTTTTTTAATCTATATATGCTTGATAAAACTTTATAAATGTGCACATAATTATTTGATACGTATATATGTGTGCATATCAAATAAAAGATAAAATGAGTACATTATTGCAACAAGTAAACTACATATGTATACATGAGTTTAAAATAATAACATGACTTCAGTGTTACACAAATCAAATATTAAATCAGTGGACTAGGACTTGGCTTGAAAAAAGACTCAATGGTTAGCACAAAAAAGACAGCTAACGTTATAACTTATAATGGTTATTATAATAGTGTAATTAAGTTCCAAGACATAATGCAAATTCTTTGGATCTTATAATACATATAAATTATGACACAATAAAAAAAAAGTTCATATTAATTATATAGAATGAAGCTACCAGCACGGATTATGGGAATGATGCATTTTTAAAGATATAAATAATACTATATTCATTGTTGAACATATCATCTAGTTACCATACTCGAGTTAATGAATCCAACGAATATATTTAGATTATTGCTTTTTCAAGAGTAATAACTCAATATTTTTCCAAAATATTAATATAATATTGTTCTAATTCAGAAACAACAACATATTACTTTGAAATATTAAGTTATACTCTTCAGGAACAAAAATATAATATTCTTTGAGAATATTTATATATCTTAGATAATTGTTATTTTTCAAGATAAACATAACTCAACAAACATGACATAAAAATATGATATAGCATATAAGAGATAAAAAAAAAGGTTGTTATATATCAATTGGCATAGCCATATGTATCAAAGCAACTTAAAGCATGGTTGAAGCAGGTGTGTATTATTTTAAAGAGTTTTTGGGCACAATTTTTCTAGCAATCAATAGAATGTGCAATAATATTTTTAATAGGTTGCACTTTATTCAATATAATATTATGATAATATATTATTCAATTCAATCAATAGAATGTGCAATAACATTTTCTTTCAATCAAAAGAAGAGTTTCTTTATGGACTCAATTGGTTCAAACGTCGTGTCTTTCTTTGAATGGTAGAGATCAAAAAGAGAACAAGTTCTATTATAAACAAGATAAAAAAGAGAAGAAAAAGAATAGTCAATAGACTTGTGCGTCTTTTAACTGAAATAATTATGGTGGCTGTAGAGATACTAGGACTACATAGAAACTATGATCATTAACTAATTAATAAATAATTTACAACAACTCACATTTATTTCTTTTATCAGGGAAAATGAAAGGTACCACGGTACTAAAAATGAAAAAGATAAAAAAAAAAGTTGAGATAAACATACATTTTATAAGACATATTGATAAGCGTGTTTTATATACTTATTCGAAGTCTAAAATATCGATATTTGGTAATATTTTGACATAATATATCCTAAATTTTTGTATTTTATGGTTGAATGAAGAATTGGAAGGAAAACAAAAAGGAAAAATGGCAAAGTTCAAAGTTCGAGAACCAAATTGTATATATCAATAGTTGATTCGGACCAGAAGATGATAATTTGAATATTGCTAGAAGACGATGAGATGAAATTAGAACTTAAAAAGGAATGAAATATGATCAAAATATTATCAAAATCAATTTTCAATTGCACGAGTTATATTCAAGATTTTTAGTCAAAAATTGAGATCCATGTTTTGCATAGTAAACGTTTGAATTGAAAAACTTCTATAAAAACACTTTGAATCGATCTTTCCAACATACTTTGAATCATCTCAATCAGATATCGAGAAAGAACGTTATGACCAAAATACAGACTATTGTGCAGAGACAAAATCCGTGCACAAAGACAATTTTCCTTATTCGATTGGAACTCTTTTGGAAGCCAATTTGGACTTGATTTTCAACTAATTTTCTATTTATACAAATACCTAACAATAAAATACATATTGGATACCTATCATATACATCTCATATTCCAATATTCATAAATTATTATCATCAAATGGAGAAAATTCATAATTTGTGAGATAATTGAAGGAGAGTTGCAAGAATTCAATCAAGTAGAGATTCAAACTTGATTTTTTTGGGCAAAGAAGAGAAGATGCAAGTAGAGATTCATCAAGAAATTATTTAAGATGTGCCTAATTAATTACACAATAATGTTAATTTAAAAAGTAATTAATTATCTTCGAATAAATAAATCACGATGGCAAGCATTAATTATTTAAAAAATATATATTTCTGGTTATTTTATAGATAGGTTAAATGTTAATTAAATGATTGCTAATCATTTTAAAAGATAACGGAGAGACTAAAATTTAAGCAGCTGTTCATTCAATCATGTACGTAGTATCTCTCGTGCATGCATGTTGGACAAATTAATTGTACTTTACTCTATAATTATTTTATGGTTTACTCCATAAACGAAATCATAATTTGGTCAATAATATTTTGATTTGTCTTTGGATCATTGAACTTTGTTAGGTTTTTAGCGTTGACGATTTTGTGGACAAATGACTAATATATAACGTGTTGTAAAAGTCAAGGACCTAGGGTACAATTTGTGTAAATTGGGTTATGAGGTCTGGGGTTCGAGTATGGAAAAAGAAGAACACGACGCCGCATTTTCACTACTCTATTGACTGGACATTGCTCGAGCGACAAAAATAGAATCGTCGTCGTTTGCCTGTCGCTCGGCTCTTGCTTGAGCGAGAGGCCGTCCCTCGCTTGTCACTGGGGTTTCGCTCGAGTGACAGGTTTTTACGGAAAATCTTAATTTGCATTTTTAAACAGATTTATCCGACCCTTTTAACCCAATTACTCTCTCCTATAAATATCCAAGACACTGGATGAAATTGGTGTAGTAGTTCATTATATTACTTCTTCTTATCATCCTTTGAAAATCCAAGATATTGTTACATTGATTCTATCATTTGATTCTTGAGATCATATAACCACTTGTTGGGAAAAATATCAATTCCTTAAACCGAAACACCACACACTTCTTATTGGTCATAAAAAGGTACTTTCCCAGTTGGACTTCAGAAGTTTCTAGAGGTTGAGAGAGGTTGGACTACAAGCACAGGTAGAAAAATATGAATAGGTGATTCTTGGGTATCCGTTTGGAAGAGACGTGTTCACAAGAACATAAAATTGCTACAGCATATCTTGGTAGAAGAATGTGAGTCTATAAATACAGCATAACTTGGAAGCTACAGGAGATAGATTGTGAGATCTAGTAGGTTGACTAGATAGTATCTACGGTAGCAGATTGCAAAGCTGAAATGAGCAGTAGATCTTGGAGTTGCAGGGTTTACAAAAACTAGTGGAACTAGTTTGAAATTAAACTGTAACCCACATTGTCTATAGTGAAGGTAACTGGTTTGATCTCGAAGTTTTTACTTAGTTCGGTTTCTCCGTCATCATATCGGTATTCATTATTTATTACTTTCCATATTACGTATTCAAATATAGAATAATTGAATTGTATGCTTAATCATCTATAAACTATTAAAAAGTGACGTGTTGCTTTTAATAGATTAATTCTGCACGTAACGTCAAACTTAATTAGTAAATCGCGAACTTTCAAACTTCAATTTAATTTAATCGTGTTTTGGATTCTACAGGACCAGGTCGATGGTTTCAGAGAAATAATGTAATTAACATTAGAATATTTAAACAAGGGCTTACAATAAATGCATCAAGCTGTAATTAAACAAAGTTTTTTCTATGATTGAAAGAAAATTTGATGTCACTATCAATGAAATTGAAAGTTATCAATTTGTTTGATATGTATCTCCATCTGAGACAATGTGGAGGATATATGGATTTATCTTATTCGAAATTTCTTTGCTCGTTGTCTCATTATTGTAATTTCTTGAAAATAACCACATGGTTAATTAAATACATAAGTTGTGATTATTTGTCTGCTGTTATTCGTTGAGTACACATATCAAACAATGCTATATGAATATTTTTCGAACTAAAGTACAACTACGATCACAATGTATAAATAGTTTTCTAAGAGGGCATTGGATTCAAAAATCTTCTACACGTCTCTTTTCTTTAATTTTAGTTCAATTATTTATAAATCGCACCAAACATGCTGCCTTTTTTTTCACCATGGATTGAGTTTTCAACCCACGTTGAATTTATGCATGTATGATGTTTAAGGGTGAAAACCTAAATCATCCAATAAATTGTAATTATTCATTTGACATTCCACGTCTAAAGATTCATCTTACTTAAAGAAATGAGCTTCGTTATACACGCAAACGAAACTTATGTCCAATTCACATTACATTGTTTGAGGCACTTTTCACGATTTTTTCAAAGCATGGCATGTGATTATTTTGACCTCTACCAAACTATTTACTGTATGGTCATATATGCTTAATTAGACGATACAAAATAATAGAGTTCCAATTTGCACAATTTTTTTGTTTTTTATTTTTATTTTTTATTTTACATGAATCTTGAATATATCGGTCACTTGTACATTGAATCTGCCTTTTATATTAAATATCATATAAATATAATTTTGTTTTTTATAAATTTGGTGACAAATTATATAAAATTCAAGAAAATCAAATTTAAAAAAAAAAGAAAAAAAAGATTACAATCTCTCAGTACTCATCCCTTGCAGCCAATGTTAATTACAATGTACAAACATTGGGAGCAAAACCTGACGGAAAAACTGATTCCACAAAAGCATTCTTGAGAGCATGGAACTCAGCTTGTGCCTCTACACAGGCAGCCACCATATACGTGCCACCGGGAAGATACTTGCTCGGCACTGCAACTTTTGCCGGCCAGTCATGCAAAAACCCGGCCATAACACTGCACATTGATGGGACTCTTGTAGCTCCATCTAATTATAACGTCATTGGAAATTCTGGTACCTGGATAAATTTCGAAAGAGTAACGGGAGTTTCCGTAATTGGTGGAACCCTAGATGGCCAAGGGGCTAATTTGTGGGCTTGCAAAAATTCCGGCAAGAGTTGTCCAACCGGAGCAACGGTATGTAAATAAAGAAGAAAGCGGACTTTATCATTTGAAACAGTTTTTTGATTAGCTTTGCAATTTAGATTGTTCATTCTACTTAACTTGTATAAATGATTGTATACATGCCTATGTTGTACGGTAAATTACTTGCATGAAAATTCTAATGTACTTTTTGATTGTATCTCAATACAGACACTGGCATTCTACAATTCAAAAAACATCATGATCAATGGATTATCTTCAATAAATAGCCAGATGTTCCACATTCTGGTTTATGGAAGCCAAAACACCAAGCTGGTGGGAATGAAGGTTTCAGCGCCAGGAAACAGCCCGAACACGGATGGAATTCATGTGGAGAAATCCTCAGGTGTCACAATTATGAACTCAAAAATTGGCACTGGCGATGACTGTGTCTCTATAGGCCCCGGTACATCCAACCTGTGGATCGAAAACGTCGCCTGCGGCCCTGGCCATGGAATAAGGTACTTGTTTCATCACATATACAAAGCCCGCAGTGGCTAAAATTTTATAATAAGCATCCCAATGATTTATTTGCCAACCTATAAGTGTGCTATAAATTAAGTACTTAATACCTGAGTTGTTTAATTTGTATGCCTTTTGCAGCATTGGGAGTCTAGGGTGGGAACTGCAAGAACCTGGAGTGCAAAATGTGACAGTTAAGTCGGCTACATTTACAGGAACACAAAATGGGGTGAGGGTGAAGACATGGGACAGGCCAAGCAAGGGGTTTGTTAAATATGTTCTTTTCCAGCATCTTGTAATGGTTAACGTTGAAAACCCAATAATTATTGACCAAAATTATTGTCCCAATCACCAAAATTGTCCTGATCAGGTAATAATCGCTTTTGTAGCATTATAAATTTCATTGTTACTCTTATTTCTATACAGAAAAACCCAACTCCCACCCTATCCCCCCTTACTTATATAGGATGACCTCCGATCCCATTTAATTCTGAAAAGGGCTTTATTTTATTTTTTCAGGTTTCGGGTGTAAAGATTAGTGATATAACTTATGAAGACATACATGGGAGTTCGGCAACCGAAATTGCAATGAAGTTTGACTGCAGTAAAGGAAATCCATGCAGTGATATTAACTTGGAAGATGTTAAGCTGACCTACAAAAATGAACCGGCTCATTCTTCATGCATTAATGCCGATGGGAAGGCTTCTGGATTAGTTCAAACCAACAATTGCTTGTATAATTAGAAAGCAATTTGAAGGATTTATACTTGAACAAGATTATAGATCATATACTAGAAGCTAAGATACAAAATTAAGAATGAGTATCGACATAATGTATATAATACAAGAAATAAAGTTCGTATGAATGAAAGTGAAGAACAACAGCTTCAATTAATTCAAGCATTTTTAACCTGTTATTTGATTAACCCATCGATGCTAGTCCTAACTCGATATCTAATATGGCATGATGTGCCAACGGGCCTGCAGGTTTCTTTTAATTGCTATATTTCATGCTGAATAGAGAGTTGGAACTTTTGGTTGTTGACAAAAAAAAAAAAATTATCTGCAACAAACAATGCACGAATACGGACAATAGGCTCGCACTTTTTGTTCTTTTTATAATTAAAATTTGAAACCAATATGGATGTGATTAGTTTAATTTGCTGGAATAGATACATCTATCTACAAGTAAAAAGGTGACATATACATTTGTACTTCCGTCTACTTTGGACAAACAAGTAAATAACTAAAGAAAGATCGGTGGATGTTGTTTGTCCTCGTACTTGTGAATTAACGTAAATGAGTTAAATGTCGGTATATCACATTTTTAAATTATAATGTCTAGTCTTCAATATATATCATAATTACATCAAAGAAAAACTAAAAAGATATCAATAACATAATTTGATAGACGGAGAAAAGTGTGTCACTGCCAATGAAAAGGATTAGCAATTTTAACTCTTAATTGTTGGGAATCTTGTGATATAAAAGTAATGAAAGACCTAATTGTGGAGATGTGATGTGTGAACGAAGGAAACTATTGAGATTTTGAAAGTTGTGTAAAAAATCCCTAAATAGTGCGCAAATCTATATTTGGAAAGAATCATTAAAATTGCTAATTGTTGAGATTAAACTTAATCTTTCACCATTGGTTCATGTATTTGTTCACATGACTGAGCTAATTGAATTGGCCGCAATATAGGCAGAAGATCGTGGTGTAGCAGCAAAAACCCAGGTTAGCACGTTATTTACATGTGTGAGTTCGCTAGATGCCGTTAGAATGATCTAGATTATATGTTAATTCGACCTTACGTGTGAAATTATATAATTAATAAGCAACAAATTACTTTTAATTGTTTCTAGATGATTAAACAAATAATCCAATTATCCTAAATTGAATTGCCGCAGTTTGTAATAAGAAAGCAATAAATAACACCAATATTGATGACGGAGAAACCCAACAAGTTAAAAACTCCAGGATCAAGCCAGTTACCTTCACTATAGACAATATAAATTTACAGTAAGATGTTACCTAGCCAACTCTACTTGACTTCCTGATCTAATTCCTATAACCTCCAAGATCTGCTGAACCTACTAGATCCCGATTTTCTGCAATTGTCTCTTCCAAGTGGAATTCCAAAAACTCCCCGTTCTTGTGCTTTTCCTGCGCTTGTAGTCCAACCTCTCTCAACTTTCAGCAGCCTTTGAAATTCAATTGAGAAAGTACCTTCGTAAGGATGTTTAGGAAGTAGGTGTTTTGGATTCTTTAATTTGATGTTTCCCCAATGTGTGGTTGAATGATCTCAAAAATAAAAAGAATAAATCACAAAGGAAGAATGTGTTCTTGAATCTCTAAAGAATGATAAGAGGCAAAAGAATAATATTCAACCACCCACAAATTTGTGTATAGACCTGGGTATTTATAGGAGATGATAATTGGGCTGAAAAAAATACTTCAAAATAGCAATTAGGGTTTTCCAGATCGACCTATCGCTCGAGCGGAGAGCTAACGATAGGCAAGCGATGGCCTCTTGCTCGAGCGAGAGCCGGACGACATGCGAGCAACGACGATTCTGTTTTTGTCGCTTGAGTAATATCCAGGCGATAGGCTAACGAAAATGTGGTACCGTGTTTCTCCTCTTTTTATGCTCGAACCCTAGACCTCATAACCCAACTTGTACAAATTGCACCCTAGGTCTTTGACTTTTACAACACGTTAAAAATTAGTCATTTTGTCTACAGAATTGCCAACACTAAAAACTTAACAAACTCCTCATTTTGGATTCTGTGACAAAACTATAGACTAAGCCAAGGATAACTAAAAAAAACTTAAATCACGTTATGAGAAACCCTACAAGTTTAATTGCTCAAGTCAAATAAGTTTCGAAAAAAAATATAAGATATTGAACTTTTTATTATCGGGTATAAACTAGAGCTTAGGTCTAATAAATACGGTCAATTCATGTTCAAAGTCACCTTACTAACATGTAATTGGCATCTCAAATCTCACACGCGCGGTTGAGTCTCATTAACAATATCATAGTGTGTGCAGTGCATATGGTACATGAAAACACATATACTAAGTACTCCATAATAACTTAAGCCAGCAATGGAAACTATGTTACAACTCATCAATTAAACCCATACTTGATTACAACAAAAAATTCAAATATTATTCTTTAAAAAGACATTTTTTCCGTATTTTTATTTTTCAAATTTCCATTTTTTTATGCACAAAAAAAGGTCAAATACACAAAAATGAATAAAAAAATATGCATGAATTTTTCTACCTAGAAAATAAATAAATATGATATATGCATAAATTAATGTCACACGATGATAAAGTACTAGCATGCACTAAAAATACATAATCAGTTAGGTATGCAAATGCTCTTACCTTTAAGAGCACCGTGATCTATTTCAAAAAATTTCTGATCACTTTTCTTCACCCAAATTTATCGAGTAATAGGGGTATTCCCAGTCATCCGTGTCATTAAATTGGTCAATTGACTCACCTGATTAGTAAGAAAGTCAATCTAGCCAACAAACTCCTAATTCTTATTTCTATTTAAGTTCCAGTTTCTATTTCTGTTCAGAAAATAACAACGCTTAGACCTTATGTGTAAGGATAACCTAGGACCAAATGTATGTGATCCCTGACGTGTATTCCTAGGTTGGCGGGTCCTACACTGTCTAGTAAGCCACTGTCTAACAATTTCCTTATCCTTAAGATCGGGGTTAGACACATGTTTGAGCTAGTCAGTGGTAGGGACAAACGTTATCTTATAAGTACTAGCACTATTTTCCTTAAAACCTACACCTCCCTTATTTCCAGCGACTTGCCCATTCCTAAAATGTTATCTAACTTTTCAGAACCACTAGAAAAGGCAAGCATTTGAGATTTATAATAATCTAGATCACTTAAAAGATTCTTAACCTGAATTTCTAAGGTCTCTTTCTCAGTACTAAACTCCCTGACTCTCCTATAGGACTTCTCAAGCTCACTGGTAAGGTTCTTAACCCGAG
>CAIGRN010028755.1:0-25329 GCA_903798345.1 Fraxinus anomala
CAAGAAAATCATCTCAATTTTATGATAGATATAGACCGATGGCTGTTCTCCAAAGTACAATGGAAGAAGCAGCATAAAACAATCTATGTTCTGAATAAAATTTTATCAATTAACCCACAAGCAATCTAAATGCCACTAGTAGCTGCCAAGAAAAATAGAAATGGTGCTACTCAGAACTTCATTCAATGATTCCATATTCAGTCATCTCACTTAAAACTATCCTCATTTTGTTTCTCATTCAAAAAAATCTCATCGATTCGCCATTGCTGGGCGCGTTTTCTGGTTCTTGATCTGAAGACTTTGCCTTAAATTTTAAACTGAACTTCCTAAAGAAGTTGCTCCAGCTTCCCTTAGTCTTCACGAGCTTCTCCATCTCTTCTTTCATATTCGTGCACTCCTTTTCGAGCTCAGACACCCGCTCTCTCATATCATCAAACGTGAGAATCTCGTCGGGTAAAGAGCTCATTGGGATGCAGTCATTTGTTGGTACCACCATGTTACCACATAGATTTTGTGAATTCTCAAGG
Organism: Fraxinus anomala; assembly: GCA_903798345.1. NCBI lineage: Eukaryota > Viridiplantae > Streptophyta > Magnoliopsida > Lamiales > Oleaceae > Fraxinus > Fraxinus anomala. Next base: position 528 of record CAIGRN010028755.1, read on the forward strand.
CTGTCTGAGACATAGAAACAGCCAGCAACAGAGGTCCGTAGCCGTAGTTGTTCAAAAAACAGAACCTGGATAGTAACGCGCAGTGGTAGCCTCTCGTTCTGCGCTGCATGTGTACTGGCTTCCACTGAGAACTTCTGGAAATTCATGACCCTGCAAAGCTGTTCTTTTTCTGAGTCTGTTAGCCAGGGATGAGCCTGAAAAAGCAGCAACAATCACTAAAGCAGTTAGAAAAAGGAGTACACAGATTAATAGTGGTTCGAAATTTCGAGGTGAAAACTACATCCAGTCACCGTCCCAGGTTCTCATTAATAATCGAGATGAAAAATACACGTTCTCCTCGTACCTTTCTGGCAAACAAAAACAGCCCCCTAATAAATCCTTTGTAGATTAGGTCGATCCATGGTTGAGGGCATATGTTTGCAGTAGAGTTATGTTTTGTGAATAACGTATTAAATTCCTCTATTTGATGATATAACATCTGTAAAACTTTATGAACAAACCCCCAACATCCAGAAAGAAGGGCACAAGGAAAAAACCCACCATTACCCCATAGAATAAACAAACCATGCAATTAAATATGTGCAACTTTCTAAATGTCATGGTACAATGGAATCCTCTAATTAGGCAATCTAGTTGTCCATAGGTTTTCCATGCATAAATAAATTAATCTAGTTGTCCATAGGTTTTCCATGCATAAATTCATTAAGCCTTCAATATATTCACAAGTTCTCCGACAACATTTTTCATCTGTTGCTATAATAATATGCTCCCCAAGCATATATCAAAGTTCTGCAAACAGACCCTGAGAATGCTAAATCCCCAACAAAATAATTACAGTATTACTTGACTGAAAAATGTAAAATCAATAGCATGAACAAATCCCTTTGTGTGTTCTTTAAGTGCGTGTGATATTATATTGTAATGACGTATAATAGATAATTTTTTAATTTTTTTCCATATCTAATAATCTCGAGTATGATATAATACATCTCACCAAAGTGTTGAAGGGTGAAAAATTATTATAATCTCAAGGAAAAGAACTAAATTCATTATTACCTTGAGATATATATCGATTGCCCGATATATTCCATCATGTAGTGATCTAGCATAGTCGGGAATTATAGCAGCAAGTGACAGGAATTCAGTTAATTTCAAGTTAACATCAGGTGCCACCTCAGCCAGATAACTGTCCACTAGATTAGCCACCATTGTCATAGGCGTAAGTGAATAAGAATCTCTAGCAAATTGATCCTCATCTACGAAAGAGTTTGAGGTAGAATCAGTTTCTTCTTGATCCATCGACATGAAATGACCAACAATCCGCTGAATACTGTCAATGTCATAAAGGGTCTCAACTGAGTACCCCGTATTTGGGATGAGAAGATCTTCAAGAACTGCTTGATCCAATTGTGCCCCAATCCCTCTTTCCAAGTTTTCTCGACATGATGGACTAGCATGTAAAATCATGGATGTCCTCAGAAGTTTAAGCAAGAACTTGGTAGGTATAATGCCTTTTTGATTAGGTAGTAATTCTACTATCTCTTCAAGAAGAGTACTATGATCTGCTTCTGATATATTGGAAAGGTTACAATTCTGAAAGCTTGATTTTCGACCATGTAATGGCAGATGCCTTTTAGCATAAAACATTATTGAACCTGCAATTCTCTCTGGTGACATGCCTTTGGAACCAACTGCCAGGATCAACCTTTTGAAAAGAGGCAATTGAAGAGACGCCACATCCTCGTGCCACCAATCATCAGTCATGGGATCTTGCTTTGAAGTTGAGTTTATCCTGTTCCATAGAGAAGTATCCACTCGACTCTGAGTAGCACATCGTCCGGACACGGGCCAATTTAAAAGACTCGGATCAGTACAAGCTTTTGCAGCCAATGAATCAATACATCTACAAACTATATGAAGTTCTTCTGTGAGGGGAAGGAACTCTTCACAAGTTTTGAGAGCTTTAATGGAATCGACCCAACTCTCAAATACGTCGTTGAGGAAACTTTCAGTCAATGCAATGAGGTTTCCTTCTCCATAATCCTCAGTCATTTGAAGATACTCAGATGCACACCTAAGGCTCACTACATTAACTGCAGTAATTTCTACTCTAACAGAATAAAAGAATTTGGCTATGAGCAAAAAGGATTTTGCTCCACCAGGTAAATCACGGAGTTGTAAAACACTCTTTGTTTTCTCCTCGCACTTCACGTTCTCGGAAAGTTCTTGGATAAGCCTCTCCAACAATCGGCTCCTAGACAACAATGGAAACTGGAAAACATAACTGAAGTGTCAAAGCTAGTCAATGATAGATTACATAGGCATATAACAAAAAAAATATTAGAAGAGGATATATTAAGCAGAAGAATATGAAAAGATGTGTCTATCTTCAAAGAGAAATGTGAGGAGCACGAAATTTTTTTTGTTTTCATTTTTCTCTTGTTATTACATTCAAATCAGCAACTTTATTTATAGGTGAGCCAAAACAATTTGTGATAAGAGATAATGGATGACTCCCATCAATTGGGGAAAAATGAAACGTATACAATGAATTTCATGATTGTTGCCAAAATCTTGAAACCAAAACAATGTAAATCACTATGTTTCTCGATGACATGCAAAAAGGAGAAAAATATGGTGCACTAAATTTAACAATACATGCGAATATAAAATCAGACATTCAAAGGCTACAGACAACTACCTTGTGAAGATGGAAGCTTATTTCACCAACTTCAATGCGAATATCACTTGGAAGGCCAGTGGAGCAGAGCCTGTAGAGAATGGTCCGGGAAAAGTATTAGTAAGCAATGTGCACGATTCAGGGTATCATAATTCAGAAAAATATGCAGGATCATATGTTATTTCACTTTGTTGGAATATCGTCCAGCTAAGTAAACAACTATGTTAACTCGATATAACAAATTCAAATACCATTAAAGCACACAAAGTTAGTTAGATTGAAATGAACTGTGAAGCAATATAAAAATATCACCACAACCAGAATACTAAGTAAATACTGTGTACTAAAATACTTCTATGTCAAAAATATATATCTATTGAGTAGATGTGTCCAAGTTTCGTGCCTTAAGAAAATAATTTGAGAATTCAGGCATGCTATTCTAGAGTTGGAGGAATGAAACCAATTTTCCGGAAAAACACCTTATTTTCAACATCTTTCTAACTAATGAATGAAATGCACTGTGTTGTATCCAATTACTGTGTTGTATCCAATTACATCCTGTTTCCCCCAGTAGTTGTGTTTCTCTCAGCTATAACCTTAAAAAACCTACCGTTGTAGTGTGCTTGCTTCCAATCTTCGGGACTAGAAACTGCATTTCAGGTATATCAATTAATAGGTATACAAGGATTAACGTCAGCCACTTCAAGGACAGAAATTCAACTATCCATATTTTTTTTAAGGTCAACAAACATCTAAACAACTCCATTATTCTACCCTACTCCTATAAACTTCTCTATGTATTGATACATCTGACACTGTTTTTGGAAGGCCTACCTTATGGGTTTATAAGCATATCCGGCTTATCTCACATTACAAGACGTTTCAAGGATGAGCTCTACCCAATGTACTTGTAATATTAATATCCATACTCAAACATAAAGCGGATGGGGGGCTATTACCAGTACAAGACTTGTTCAATGGAGTCACCTATCTGGAAAAAAAAAAGGTCATTTGGTTCTGAAGTGGGGTGGATTGTACGTAGAATCTAAGTTCCACATTGCTCGTTGAAGGCCAGTCTTGTGGGCTTATAAGCATATTTCAAGTCAATTTCCAGAACTGATTGTACGCAACCTACGGTTTCTATAATTGAGAAATAAAACAAATACCATTAGGACACTGGCTTCAACATCATCAAGCACCATTATTACAAGTACATTTTTCACTACTAGAAGACATAGCTCAAAACAAATAAACCCCCCTCGGTAATCAAATGTACCTAATCACTATACTCTAAAATTCAACAAAACTGCAAAAAAATTGTAGAGATTATAATGATCACTAACCAGGTTTTGCCATCCAGGTAAAACACGTCTGCCTTAGATCCCAACTTCATGCATGCCATGGAATATCTGCGGTTACAAGAGACGGCATTCAAATTCAATGGGTATAACAAAGAGAGAGAAAGAAAGGGAATTGGGAAGTTTTCAAGAAACCTACTGGCTACTGCTGTTACAGGAAAGAAATAGTTTGTTTGGATACATTTTAATTTTACACGTTGATGTAACATTAAAGAGTACGTTTAATTTTGTTTTCCTTTAATTAGGATTTAACTCTTCGATTTTAATGATGAAGAATACAATATTAATTCTCGATTTAACAAAAACGTAATACAAAATAATTAATTATGGGAAAGATTATGATGCTCGTTGGGACCAATTTCTTGATTTTGTGAATTCCCATGATTGTGGAAGTTGGTCATGTCGAGTATATATCATGTGACCAAATCAGATGGCTAGGAAACAAAAGCACATCACCATGACACCATCAGGTGCGTCGGGAACGCAGACTGCAAACATTGTGATGATGTAGAGTGTGTTATGTTGATTCATAGTTTAAGATTCGTGTCGAGTTTAATATGTGATTATATTAGTGTGTGTCAAGTCCAAAACAATGAGACTTTTATAGTACGACTCAACTCTCTAGCCATGCTTAGATTGACGGTATTGTAATATCCCTATGAACCAATAACTTTTTGAGAAAATTGAAGAAAAAGAAGCTTTTCCCCCTTTCTGGAAAAAGTAAGGGGACGTCCATTTTAAAGTATACAAGTTATCAAAAGCATGAAGAGTATATGAGAAGTACGTAACGCACTGATCAAGAGCTATATAGAAAGATTGTTAAATATAGACCTCACAAACGAGTAATATTTCAGTTAACATGAACTAAATTTGTAATTATTCAGTAACACATTTTCCAATAAATGTAGTAAGTCAAGGTTGGTCAGTAACCTCGTGCGCAAGGTGACTAAAGACTATAACACCATGTATAAGAAGTGTTTATAAATAGATAGAAACGAGTGTTGGACTGTGTCGACTTTATCATCTAGATGCATCCAAGTCAGTTTCTACTAATTCCATTAGCATTAGTTAGATATTATCAGGCGCAGTCTCTGTTGAACAAAGATGGAGAGGGAGAGAGTATCAAGACTGATTCATGTATAGATAAGGTATATACTTTTCCTAGCTAAGTTTATACTAACTGCTATTCTACACAATGTTGTACTATGGTTTTTACAATCTTGTATCGTTTTTTCACTTTTCCACTTCGTGTATAGAAAAAAGAAAAAACTCGTGATGTTCCCAGGTTTTTGTCTAGCATTGATTTCTTGTCAAGCGGCCGGAACAGTATGAACCAGAGGAGCAAGGTACGTTAGATAGTATTTGTTTACTCTACAGTCAATAAAGAAAATAAGCTAAAATTTTGGTCACTTTAGTGTCCAGCTATCCAATATTATGTTTGGATACTTGTAATCCACAAGTTGCAACTTATCTATTTACACACACACACACAAACACAAGGTTTTTTACCCTTTCATTTACAAAGGTTATATTCATCCGACCTGAGAGTGCTTTTCATTGGTCTAACCACCTTGGCCATTATAGAAGCCTTGCAGTGGAGAGTTTCTTGATAACTAGAAATGGGGCACATAAACCAGTCGTCGAATTCTCAAAGATGTTCGTATCATGCTGAGAATTTCATAGTTGTCTCGAGTTGAAACATGGTTGTTTTATACAATCTGAGACTTGATGGGAGGATTCAGGCGCTTCATCATGAAGTTGAACTGGAAGACACATGAACTTCTCGGGTGGGGCCAATTCGCTCCTTCTGGCACCTTGATGCACTTAAACCCCTGCCCTTTATACAACTTTGTGACACCGGGATCGTTAAGGTCACTGTGTAATGCAATGGCATGGCACCCCCAGCTTCTGGCTGTTGCCTCTGCTTTAGCTATCAGTCTTTTCGCAATACCCTTTCTCCGGTGTCTTTCTTGGACAGCAACATTTGATATATATGCAATTCCTGTCCTGTCCACAATGATACCACGTGTCGTTGCTATTAATTTGTATGAGATGAGACAATGCTTCAATAAATTCTTGAACAAGATAAGAATTCAACATCAGAGGAGAAGCTGATGATGTAATAGCTAAGCGAAAGTCAAGCAAACTTATAACCTATTGCATACCAAATATGCCCGTATAGTACTACGTACCTTCTCTGCTGCAGGGGACCTTTTCGGGGAAGAAAATTAGCAATAGTATCCACAGTCAATATCCCGGCTACATATCCCTTATTTAGACTAAACATTCCATCAAAAACTCCAATTTTGAAGTCATCATTCCCTGAAAAAAATGCATCTTGATCTGAACTTCCAATTACAGCCACCAGGCAAGTTCTCTTGCAGCCATTTGGTATCGAGTATCCAAATAACATTCCAATGGCTCGATTAATTCTCAACAAATAGTCATAAGGAAATCGAAATTTAGGGAAGAAGGAACTGCAGTGCGTCTCAGCCACTTCCCAGCAGTCCTCTAACCTCGCCTCTCGAACAACAATTTCAGGAGACACAGTTGGAAACAAGTCGGCCACTTGACTCGTCCTACAAAGCGCTAGAGCACATGAAGATCCTCTAGTTAGACTGTAATAATCTCGAAATGCTAATACTCCGACTAACGAAGATCTTTGACAACATCATAGGATGAAAATATGATGGAATAAACATCAGAAATATCAAATACCCTTATTGTTTTGTAGTTCAGGAACATAGGTGAAGCAGCTGTTAGGGATTGTGCCCCAATCCCGATCCCGGAAGCAGAAACGAGCAAGATGTGAAGACAGAAACTTAACACATAGAAACACATATTTATAGACGAAGCTGCAATATTTTCAACCTCTTTTACTTTTTTACTATGGTCAAGTAACATAGGCCCATGTTACGGAACAAGCTAATGTCCTCGAGTGTCATGGGACACCATGGAAAATCAGTTAAACTCACAAACTAAGGTTGTGGTTCCCTAGTATTAAAAATATGAAGTTTTAAATAAATAAGTTTGTCTTCTAAAGCTTAAACTTTTGGATAATTTAGTTAAACATGGTATCAAATGTCCAGAAATAAAGTATGTCGTCGCTAAATAATAAAAGTTGTGCCTGCGTCAGCCTTTTGAAAGAAAAAAGAATCTATCTTCCAAGATGAATTCAACTTTTAGACGAGTGGATTTGCTCGTCCACACTATAAGAGGGAAATAGATGAATTTTCATACCTGATCCGTGTGGAGGGGAAGAGGAAGAAATTTTGGAGAATGAAGGAAAGGGATTCTTCAGATTCTTGAAATAGAGAGAGAGACCGATGCTGAAGCTGCTTACTGTTGGAATGGTCTGCATTTCTATGAAATGCCAGAGTATCAAGAAATGAAGTTTGGGATGAAAAGAAAATGCTAGAGATTTTTTCTTTCTTGCCATTTGTATCTTACGTTGGGATACAAAAGTAAATGGATGGCCAAAGATAACTGACAAGTGATATTTATATGTTTTCTGTGTTACTCCAATGTCCACTTTTATCTTTTGGTTCATATGAGGGATGGCAATCGGGTGGGCCGCCCGTCCTAATTTCCAAACTAATTGGGGAATTCTCGACCCATATAGGACCTGGGAGTGCTGGCAATGGGTGCGAGCCGCTCATCGGCTCAGTCGCTCGAGCCAAGCAGTCATCATTCCATACTAGTTGTTCTTCGACAACCCACGAGCCATCACCTGTAAATTCTACATTTTCACTTCTAAATTTTCACGCGATTCTACTTTCAGTCTCAATTTCTTCAATCTTCTGAATTCTCTCAACAACTTCGTGTTCGTAATCTGTCTATTATTCGGTTTATACCATTTAGAAAAGTTCTTACTCTCTAATTCCATATTTTCCTTTATATTTTTCTATTTTACATAAGGTCATCAAGTAACAATCCCATGGACAGATTCTTGTATCTTTTTCAAAGACCCAATGAAAGAGCAAGTTATCGTACTAATTTTGGTAAAATGAAAGAACAGTTGTTATTGCACGTTTAACTTTCTTTAGTACCCAACAATTTTGGCTGCCATTTAAGAATAATAAAAGAAGATTCAGCCAACGCACAACGTAAGGAATCTTGTATGTCAAGTTATATGGGTTTAATAATAAGAAATTTGGGATTTGAGCAAGGCATTTAGAAGTAAAACTCAATTAGAAATTATAAAGAATAATTAAAAAAGAACTTTTCATTGAAGTTCAATTAGCAATGCCAGAAGAATATCCGTGTAAATTATATATATTCCAAATGTCCCCACTTGTAGCTGATCCAAGAAAACACATTAGAATTCTAACCAATATTCTTCATAAATAAAACCTTGCTTATCTTCACACCATTTCTCAATTATTGTAAAACCAACTGGGGTGTGTACAGAGTGTATGTTAAGGTATACAATACTGAACACGTCTGGTCAGAATTGTGAACTGGCATCCAATCAAACGATTCTTGCTGCTGTTGGGTTCTGGATACCTAGAAATCAACTGGTAGACTAGTCAAGAAAGCTAATGTGTGGGGAGATGTAGACTTTCCGAACAGAGAACACCAGAGAGGAAGCTTCTTAAGAACTTTTTCGATTTGTGGTGTCTGTCTGTCGAGATCTGTCCTAATTTGCAAAAGCAGATTCTCTTTCTTTTCATTGTCACTTGTAATTGCAGCACGGGTTTTGTTCCAGAAAAGAGTGAGATTGAACTTGGTTGGTGCCTTTGGTCCACCTGAAAACTGAATGATATGCCATCCATCGACGCTGCTCTTTTCACCGAGTGGAATCAATTCCTCGGAAAGGTCTGCATCTGCGGACAGAAACATTAAGGATGAAACTAGACAAGGTAATAACTATCTTTGTTCTATGTTAATTAAAGTTAAAAATAAGTAACTCATGCCTTATTATCAAAAATGGTTTACTGTTTTTACTTATTAAGTTAGAAAAAAGTAATATATCCAAACATGTTCAGAGATATAAAGTTAATTAAAAGTAAGTTTGACTTACTTTTAAGCTTAGCCGAACGTGCTCAAACTTACTTTTAAGCTTAGCCGAATGTGCTTATGTTAGTAACCAGCAAACTAGAAAGATGTCTCTGTCTATTTATAAAAAAAAATCATGAATCACTGTCCTTATATTTTGAGTCAGCCAAAAAGGCTGAACTAGGACTATTTTAAAGAAGAAATTAAAAAAAGAAATGCGGGGGGATTGATAATTTGAACACAATGCTCCTGGAACAATGTGATCCCTTGGAGGCCAACATGTATCATGTAAATTATAAATTCTCTTATTTTACGTCCTTTAAAACAATTCATGCAAGAGATTTAGAAAAATATTCAATTTGTTAAGCAAACTGTACACTTTACAACCATTACAAAATCTGCTATATTTACGTATATGTCTGTCCAAAGAAAAGAAAAGTTGATGAACCAGAAAGAGAATGATAAATATTTGCAAGCATCTTTAGTACCTTTTAACTGGAAGTCATCGATTTCTTTGGTATTAATTCCAAGAGACCAGCGAGTAGAAAGTTTGGTATCAATTATGATCTGTGTAATTCTGTTTTCCTCTTTAGTGTCTTTTTCCACACGGATTGCAGGAATATCAGAGGCAACCCAGCCAGTTTCAGAACCCTTGTCCGTCCAACAGCTATAGTTGACAGAAAAAGTAACAAAATCTTGAAATCTATCCCGTCCACAAACAAATCCTTCCCCAATCTGGTCAGCTTCCTTAATCAAATTTCCCGGAGTCGTTGAAAATAGAGAGATATATGAGACTGGTTTTTCATTGTATGTTCCTGTTGCATCCACAACATGCACAACCTAGGAAACACCAAAATCGTTAAGAAATTTATTTTTCTGTTACTTTAAGATGGTTTATCATCAAAGTCTTGCATTATTTAGTGAGTACTTGTGCAGAAAATAAACCACAGTGAAAAAGCTTCAGGTAGTTTAATTGAAAAGTGGCGCTATTTTAGCTATAAAAGAGTAATCTGTAGAAAGATACCCAAAATTGAGTAATTAGTAAGAGAATTTCAAAGGTTACTGTAGTAATTGAAGATGGTTTATTCATTTAAAGTTTGTCTTTAACCATATTTTACCATGGGAGATGGAATAAAGTTTGCAAGGATTGTATTAAAGAATGCACGATCAAGTCAAAATTCAACAATGATACATGTGAAGAGAAAAGGAGAAGCAAGCTAAATGGATCAAATGCATGTTAAGGACCACTGGTTGCTTACATTTACAGCTCTAGCAGTATCTTCACTAAATGGTGGCACAACACCCGTCCACACTGCACCAAGTGAGATTGCAAACAGAATGCACGTAGCAACAATAATTGGCATTTTTGCACCTGGAGAAAAAAATGAAACAAGGATTTAGCCGAGCATCAGCTAATTAACTGTAAAGTCTCAAATAACACACCTCAACAAATTCACTGGACTACTAGCTGATGCCAACAGGGACCGGAGGATAGAATAAATATTGATTCAATTTATTGAGGTGAAAGATTAATTTCAAATCATATCTAGATCCCAGGCATTTATATATGGTTTAAAATGGCCAAGGATTGATTAATACATTAGAAAGGTATCACCTTCATTTGTCTGATTCCAAGTCTGAGGCATAATCCACCAAACAGCACATTTATAATGCACGTCTTTTCTTTTGATTGGATCAATGCTTATGGTGCAAAGAAAGAAACCATCTCAGAAACCTAAACCCATGCCATCTGATTCTTGAATGATGAAAATATAAAATGGGTGACTAAGTATGGTCTAAGGAATGACCTCTTACCATTGGAAATTAGCCATAATAAGATAGATATTAGCCTTCTGTTTTGTTAAAAGTAGGTCGACGCTAAGGGTTGGACAGATAACACCTTAGCATTCTTACTTCTAGGCCAGCCCAAGCTTTTTACACTCAACTCGAGTTGACATGATGCAGATTAATTATACTCCATACCATTTTTAAGAGGATATTTTGCATATTTGAAATAAAGACAGCTCAGTATTTGGTTCAATTTAAGTGGGTACTTCCAAAAGTAAGTTGCTACCCCAGTTTGACAACTTATGCCACTCAAATCTGAAAACGATCCTCTATTTCATAAGATCTCAATCATGAGTTTTATATACAGAACAAGGAATGAAGTGGTTACAGCTCATATAGGCAGTAGATCAAAATGATAATATTAACAGCATGTTTGGCTAAGCTTAGAAAAAAAGTTAAAAGTTACTTTTAAGTAGCTTTTTTCCCAAATATGTTAGTTAGCTTACTTTCTTCTTACGTTTAAGTACAAATAGACACTTATTCCATAGTGACAAAATATATAACTTACTTATTTTCACCTTTGATCAATATAAAAAATTTATTTTAAACTTACTTATTTACTTAAGTAAACTTCTTAAACTAACTAATCATGCTCTAGATCCATCAAGATAAGGATGGTAGAAGCTTAGGGCTGAATGATGTGAGTGTGCATAAAGATACACTGAGTTTGTTCCTCTAAATGATTTTCCTATTATTTCAAAGTAGATACTAATAAGACTAAACAATTTTTTTTTATAGTAATACATGGATTAGAAATTAAAAGATTTATTGTGACATTGATATGTTGATATACCTAAAGAAGAGCAAAATAAAATGCCAATAACATGTCAATGCAGCAGCAAACCTAAATAATAATAATAATAATAATAATAATAATAAGTACCTGAGATGTGAACATAAGACATTAGATACACCATTGTCAAACATATGATAGCAGCAATAAATGAAGCAGTTATCACGTTTCCAAGCCACTCAGGAGTGCTACCAGGGTTCCTGCCAACAAGTCGGGCTGATTATTCGTAACTGTAGATGACTGAAAGATTAAAAAACAGAATCATTTCGCAAAATGATAGAATCCGACATGAAGTGAATAGCCATCATCCACATAGCCACTGAGTTTGTGCAATGATAATCATGAGTAGTAGTTCTTTTGGAGCATGAAGCACAAGAATCAGGTGATGCTCACCCCGTATTAACATCCTACTATGCACCAAGCATGTGCTTTTTCAAACAACATATATCTAAGGTGCAGAGTTCCAGCAACTATGGTTATGAAGTATACAAAGAGAAACGAAATTTCTATACAAAGAAAAACGAGTTAGTGAACCAAGAAAAATCACTTCGTGACTGTTCATAATTGTTCAATGACTGGTCTACAGGAATTTTACTATGCTTTATGAGTAAAGTTCGTGGGCAAAATAGAAAGATTTGAACTTGTATTTTCCACTTTCTGTTCATGGCCTGAAATTCAATGGCGGTATCGACCTCTAAGAGAACTATAAAAGTAGTCCATTAAAAATAATGCATCTTAATAACAGATGTCCGATAAATAAATAAATTGACCTCTTTCAGATTTTTAATTAATCTAAAGAAAGGTGTACATGGGAGAAACTGTGTGAAGACCATGAGAAGACAAACTAACAGGTAAAAAGGAGTCTCCAGCAAATGATAACTTCATAGATGCCACAGGGGCATCAAACCCATCCAACAAGAATTTGCTAAATATTCCTATACGATTAAGACAAGAAAACTAAATCCCAATATTCAACTTCTTATGTTTACATTTATTAATACACGTGAAATTAATTACAATCTCTGTAAAGCTACTAATTTCAATTCTTCGTTTTACTACAGGTAATACTAAAAGCGAGAAAACAAGAAAAGGAAAAAAAGAAGAAAACGCAGAAACTTACACTTCTATAAGAAGGATTCAGCCACTTCAAGTAAGATTTTCAGATATTTACCTTACAAAGCGAACTGCTGTTCCAATAACTGTGGCTGTCAACCTAATAATCATCCCGGAAGAGATTAAGAATGGTATAGATAAGCCAATCAGCAAGGTCAGAGTCTTCAGCGGCTTTGGCAGCCTTGCTGGTGATAATGTTGCTTCAAGCAAACCATCTAGACATTCCAGAATATACATCAGATGAAAGCAAATTGTTGATAAATGTTTTCCAGTTCTTAGAAATTAAAGGCTATGCAAAAGAGGAGTCCATAATGCCTATGGGGCGCCATAAATATGATCAAAGCTTACCCCATCAAATTTACATTCAGATATCCATTTTCAGAAACATGGTTTTAGTCTATTTAGGAATCACACAGTCTCATTAGCCTTGTTTGAGTCACGTCCATGCCTAAGATATCAGGCTAGGATGCTATAAAATGAAAACTTACATGCAAAGGCAGGTGAGATTAACCAAGCAAGAGCTAAATAAGAAGATCCAATCTTGTAGTAATTTCCCACCGTCAGGAGAATAAGCCACTGTAATAAACCAGCTTTATAGAGCCATCGTTCAGCATCCAACTTGGCCACGTCAGCTTTAACACTTGTAGGCAAGTTCCTCTTTCTTCCAACAAATGAACGAGACAAGTACGATTGAAGAATAAGGTAACCCACATGATGCCCAATAAATGCCCCGAGAAGAGAAGGTGCACCGAACAAACCAACTACCAGCCATGGGCTTGCAACAAATGGCACTGGTGAAGAAGATACAAGGGGAAGAATGAAGGCAACAATGATGGAGAAACCAATGGAACATATCCACATAAGTATGACACTCAAACATGACAAGGCCAGTGATATTGCTGCAATATAACCACCCATCAATAGTGACGTCGTCCATATTAAAAGTGATTGCAATATCACTGAATTATAAAGCATATTGGCAAGGCGTTGACGAAATGTGATCATGTATGTTCCCTGAGATTAGGCATTACAAATGTGTTAGAAAATAATCAGCATACGAGATCTTTTTCAAAGAAATGTCAAGAGATAGTACAGATGCCACACTGATATGGAAAAAAATGAACTTCAGTGTAAAATATTACAAGGGATTATCAAGATACCAAAATGTCAAAGTATATAGATTTCTCCTGGGAAGATTCTCCCTTGCCTTTAGGAAGATTGGAGGAGGCAGCAGCATGAAGCAGGAAAGCAAGCATATTTTCTCCAAGATGTTGAAGAGAACCAGGTTTCAAAAGTTTTAACTGGTCATTCTGCATTTATTAAGTTCAGACGGTAAGCTCACAATGTAAACAAATTAATATCAGACTTATTTTGCTGCAAATAGCACCATGTTATAAGAACATTAATATGAGTCAAATCAAGTAGTAGTCCAGCATCCAGATAAGATTTCCTACAAATGAATATTATCTTTAAAAAATTATTGGAAAGGAAGTTTTTAGTCACGCTTTATTGCTTCTCTCATTTTAAGTAGGGTTGAATTACATTCCAAGGTGTAAAGCCATACACGACCTGAAAACTTTACATATTATGACACATATAATGCAATTAATTTAGTATTCCTGAACTTCAACCTATAAGCCCACACAAAACATGCTATTAGGTTGAAAGAGAGAACCTAAGTTTCAGCATTTCACCATCAAGTGCGGCAGAGTTTGTTCAAGATACATATCTCAAAGTGAAATGGGGCTGACAACATCCACTAAGTGATAAAAATGGAAAGAGGTCAGATTTCCAACTAGACTTATTAGTTACATTACCTTCGTGTGGTATACTGCAGTATTATCCATATATGCAAAGTCTAGACCAGAAAGTCCTGCAAGCTCTTTGTACACTTGAAAATCAGTGGCAGATTTTATTGCACCAGAAGAAAAGATATCCTGCAGCACCAAGTCACATAGAATGTGTAAGTCTGGTCATGAACTAATAATTCAGACCATAAAGGTAGGTGGAGATAGAATTAATGTGTTTTCTTCTAACAGACCTCAGCTATAATTTGGGCTGTTGGATACTTAGCTACTAAAGCATAATTTTCAATGGCCCATGGATGAGGACCAGCCTGTTTGACAAACAACATTAAGTAGGTCAGAAGGAAAAATAAAAATATTAGAATGTCAGGGGAGGGGGAGGGGGAGGGGGGAGAGCAATATAGTTATTTCATCAAAAACAATTTAAAACTTGTTCACATTTGGTATTGAAACTAAAAGCATTTTTATGACTTCAGACTTATGTATTCATATACTATATAAACTTTCCTAATATAAGAGACTGGTACAAACGGGAACATAAAATAAGATAAGGGTAAATTGTACTCGTTAACAAAATCAAACCTGGAAAATACTGGACTTCCCTCCAATACCCATGGCCTCCAAATCAATAGCCATTTGTATTGTATCACTCCAGGGATGCTGTGAGAAACACAGAGAACCACCACCACACTTAGAAATACTTCTAGTGATTCTCAGATTGAAATTCAACATTTTAGCTTCACATTGCAAGCATATCAGCCAAAAATTTTGGGAAACAACTAAAAAACACCATGGATTTGGCTCTATCTAAAAAGCGCAAGGAATTATTTTTTGATACTAGAAAAGCAAAAAGACGGCCATAACACTGTTAAGAAAAATTGGAAATTGGATAAAAACATCCTTTATCCACCTAATTACATCAGAGAAGCTATCTTTTTGAGTTCTATCACTTCTGATCAGAGCTCCTGAACAAAGAAAATATTTCTTATAGTCACCATAAGGACCTCTTGCTCCCATACACAGGAGTTGTGATAGAAGTGGAATGGCTTGAGGTGGTTACAAACATTTTGGTTTCGTTGCACCTTTTCATAGAGGCCGGCCTAAAGTTAATTGAAATGTGCGTAGTATGTTGTTGTTGTTCTTTTGTTGGGTATGCATACAGACACATTACCTATGTAAATTTGTTGGAAAGAACTCAGCTACATAAACATCATAGAGTTTTTCCAGCTGAGAAGCTGAGATACTTGGAACAATGTATCATTGGGTGGCAATGCAGAATTGGAAGAGGAGACAATATTACCATCATGTTAACACGATGTAATATCAGTTCATATAGCAAACTCCTCATTCACCATATAAAGTTAATATATAATAAGATTGAGTGATCAAAAATATTGTAGCATACTAGTATTTATATGGAGATCTTTATCTCGATAAAAATAATTCAATATTTATATACATAAAAATAAACCCTCTGTAGGTCAATGAATCTTGATTGCCACAAACCTGGGTAATAAAACTATGAGCACCATTCAAACCTTCCTCCTCTCCAGTATTAAACAAAAATATAACAGCATTTTTAAATCCATGAGCCCACTGAGAAATTCCTCGAGCAAGCTCCAACATAACAGCCACACATGAACTGCAATCACCAGCTCCTTCCCTAAAAAAGAGCCCAATGTAGACATAGAGCAAATAAATCAAAATATTGGAGAAAATGTTTAAGTAAATAAATAAAGGACAAAATGAGAGCTTTTGACATAATTCATGATGAAAGACGCAAGAACATAATTAGTGCTATGAATAATAAACATAAAAAGATTACACGTTAGGAATGCCACAGTGAGCAAGTCAAGGAATAAGCTAATATCTGCACATGTAAGTTTTTTTCACTCATTTACATCAACAAGCCAGTTGAATCCTATTGAGCTCTTGCAAGGGAAAAGGTGATCAGAATCCTGTTTTGGTGCTCAACAGTACAGGTTAGATTTTCACTTAGAGTGTGTAACCGAAAATTGAAATTCATAATCTTACAATACATGACATTTTGCCATATGTGCCTGCTAAAATTTAGAATGAGAAGAGTGCCATTTCAAGTATTCTGAGCCACACGTTGTACATTTTTCCTCGAATAATCAGGTTTTGAAAAAAGAAATTGAATAGTTTTCCAAGTTTGAGTTGGAGAAAAATTTACGATCTTTCTAATCACTACTTTGTTATGCAATACGTGTCCGGATTTATACATCTAGTCTACAGGTAAAAAAGGAAAATTTGAAAAAATTCTACTTTATAACTAACTTGGCTTAATTTTAGGGCAGAAATGAATAAGTAAACTAGGTATAAAATTAGCATAGGAAACATCTTCCTAATTAAGGAGATCTTCCTGAAGACAAGACTCTTCAACGCATGTATATTTGATCTAGAGTTTCATTTGCATAAATTCGACGTTTAAGATGCATAACAATGTTCAACCACCTTCCAAAATGCTATAAACATACTAAAGTGCCCAAAATATTAAGGAACAATATTTATGAGATAATTCTATTTCTCTTTTGCAGAGTGAAATAACAGAACTCTAATATATGTTGAGCAGAAAAACCATGTTTTTGGATAGATTGAAGTGAGAGAGTAGCAAGCATGCTATTGAGGTGTCTAAGTTCCTCGGGGATACATTGTACAAATGTTTAAAATTACACCATAAACTGTAAGTGGATCATAAAAAGTTTTATCAGTATTAAAATATGCTCATAAGAAATACACATAAAATAAAGAAGAAGAAACTTTATATCCTAGATATTTTCATTTGTCTTTACCAGAAACAGAAAGAAAACTATCTAACATATACATTAGATGATAAATTCGTCCCAAGTCACTCAAGTTTTAAAATGGAATGACTGTTAAAAAAGAAGGAAGATTCTAAAAGATTATGAGAAATCAAGAAACAAAATCAAATAGCACAAAAGAAATCGAGAAACAAATCAAATAGCACAAAATTATCTACGCTGTAATATATATAAAAACACATAGGAACCGTACGCTGAAAAAACTGAATCAATGTGAGAGGAGACCAGAATTGCATTTTCTCCTGCTTCAGATGCATATTTCGGCAAGATTCTTAATACAACGTGATTCAGGTCTGCATAAACAAGGGTTTTCCCATTAAAAAGGCCACCAACCAGATTATTTGCACCAGATTTTGCACCAAAAAAATCTACTTCCACATCAACCTCCCAATGAGCTGTTTTCTTAATAGATTCTGATACTTCCAAGACATACTGCAGAAAAGTAGGTTAGACAATATTATTATATTAATTTCTCAAGAATGCCATCAAAGTTCACCATCTAGAGAATATCTTTTCCAAAATTAATTGAAGATTTGGGCCATTTATTATCTAACACTTACTGTGTTTTCTCTCAAGTCACTTATAAAGTAGATTCTCAAAATCTATTATAAATTGTCAAGTGTTTTTCCATCATGTATCTAAAGTAACTAAAATAAAACCTATTATCTTGCTTACAACATATATATCAAGATGTTCACGTATCAAAAGTCTAACCAATTAGAAAATATGAAAATATCACCATCTAAACAGCAAAAAGTATATTTTGATTTGTAAGCACAAATGCATTTTTATAAAAATGAATTGATTTTTCATGGAGATTCGTATATTGGAAATATACGAATTAGAAAATATGAAAATATCACCATCTAAACAGCAAAAAAGTATATTGATCACAAGGCTTACGTCAAATTTATCACTCCCAAATCATAAATTACCTGCAGAGCACGATCTAGAGCAACAGAACCAACAGGATGTGGGCCTAATCGAGTCAACGCTACGACGTGTTTCATGGCCTCATGCTCAGAGAAACCTCTCTTTCCAACCTGCTCAAGGGTAAGCGGCGCAGGCAAACTCTCAAACTGATAATGGTAAACACCCCAAGTCCCATATATGACCAGCACAAACAATGCCAGTATCACATATGATGACCTTTTAGCAACCACGACCACTTTCTCATTGTTATCATACAAAGGAGTTCCCTTTCCATTATTGATTGCCTCACCACTGTTACTAACTGATGAATTTGACTTTTCAGAAGAACCTTTAGGCCTCTGTCTCATCTTTATTGAGTAAATACAAAATCTAATTAAGCATGCAATACACCTGTTAATCAAAAACATTAAAAATAAGCAAAATTAACAATAACCCGCAAAAGTATTCCGGTAGGGTGTGCGTTTTTGAGTGATTATAATGAAATCCAGTAACCAAAAACCCACGAATCCACGATTCAAGTGTTGGCGAATTGGGTTTGTCTCATAAAATTACAAACTTTAATCACCAAAACTACCCGTACCTATACAAATATGTGTCCTGATTTTGTGTGATTAAACAGGACCAGAAATCAGTACCTGAATTGGACAGCTTTGCAAACTTTTTGAACGACAAAAAATTGGAGTAATGAGAGTACGGGTTGAGTTGTTCAATCTGAATCTGGAGTCAATGCAAGTTGTTTTCTTCTTATTGACTGTAGCAGTAATTGAAGCCGTAAAGAATTCGTTAATCGATATGACTTCAGTTTCTAATGGGAAATATTAAATTTTTTGAATGTTTATTATTATTATTATTATTTTCTTCCTACTACCTCGGATATTAATTTTTTAGAGAATTTATGGTAGATAAAAAAAATTTAATTTACCTACAAATTTTTTTTTAATAAATGGATTAATAAAAATGAGTATGAAAATTGAAGAATTTTGAAATAATGATTATTAAATAGAGTAATGATATTTAGCATCACTGATATTTAATACTCGTCTAGATGGCAGTACTAATAACATTAAATGATATGTTCAATTAAATGGCTTACATAATTTCACATTTAATTGAATTTATTATATAATGTCATATAAATTGATGTTTTAGTACCACTGATACTAGTTAACATTTTTCTATAATTTTTAACGAGCTAGGTTAGATGGGCTATTGAGTTCAATAATTTTTAATCTTTTTTTCTTGGATGATTTTGTGAGGAAAAAAATATATAGAAATGTTAAGTTTAAATAAGATCAAGTTATCGTCAGTCCAATCCAGGTCGAATTTATGCATCTAATTAAAAATTGTAGATGTGTAACTTGAGGCCAGAGGGTTTAGAGGCGTAACTTGAGGCGAGAAGCAATTGCTAATCGATCTATTGATTTTGCTTGATTTTATTGTCCCAATTATGGTAAAAATGATTTGTTATTGGGTGAGATAACTATTTGAATGAATGGAATTTAATTAATTGCATGATTAAATCACAATCTCTAATCAAGGAAAATTTATTTATTCAGCAAAATGGTAAAATATTGATAATCTTTTAATTTATCAACTAATTAATAACTTATGAATTTATCAAGATATTCCTTAATTTTTTAAATATTGTGCAATGTATTTAGTTGTTCGTTTTAGGAACTAAAAACTCTATGTATTTGTTTAATCGAGTAAAATTCATGACTACATTTATTCTTTCGAGAATTAGATTGTACAATGTACAATATTATTACATTTTATAAATATTATTTAACCGAGATTATTAATTTATTGTCCCTTTTAGGCGGAATTTTCTTGTCTTCTTTTATTTTTATTTTTTTTCCTTTTCTGGTTGACTGTAGATGACATTATTTTGGACTAGGACTCTCTCTCTCTCTCTGCTATTCTTCTTATCATACACTAATTATCAATATAATTTTGAAGTGTCAAAGTTTTGCTGGCACAAATCTTTAAGACAAACATAAATATATCTCAGACAAATTATTAACACTTCAAAATTATATGAGTTTTGCTAGAGTGACAGGTCACTCAAAGGGGTGCACGTGGCGCCCTCTATTGGCTGAACGTTTATCTTAAATAACATAAATATATCCCAAAAATTTATTAACGCTTCAAAATTATATTGGTTTTGCTAAAGTTACATGCCACATGGGCCGCCTGGCCAATAGTGGGCACCACATGCGCCTCATGTTCGTCCAAGGCTCACATGGCTCTAGACGAAGAACAAAACCAAATTATAATGATGTGTCAAAATTTGAATAGTGAAAAGGAGACAGAGACAGCATACCAGAACTCCAAACCTATGATAATTTGTAGAATAACAGTCTGTTTGGATTGGAACTTCTGAAATTCACATGCAATAAATCATCTACAACTTCAAATTGTTTGACAGATTATTTTCTGTATTTCCATCAAATATAACAAATAAAAAGCAGCTGCAATATTATAAGAAAACTACAAATTTTCACACCAAAAAGATGGTTTTTTGAAACTACAAACAGCCCTAACATTGCTGAATTGAAATGAAAAAATAACAAAAATATATGCACACACACACAATGTGACACTGTTACAGAGAGCCTTCCAGTAAAATCCCTCATGTCCCTTCTATAGCCGGATATCACTGTCTCTGATGTTCGTGGTCGGGACACACAATTGTTCAGCTTTTGCATAGCCACAGGATCCGAAACACCAGCACACTGGCTTCCAACAACATTAATTCCAACCACTCCCTTTTTTGGCTGTTGGGTACCTGACACGACATTAAAACTTTTTGTACGTTGCATCTCTAAATATACTGTAAAAGGCTGCACTTTACCTTTACTTGGAACCTCATAATCTGTTAGTCTGTTGCAGCTACGTAGTTATGGGATTGGAAGAAAAAAAATGTCATCCAGCCTGCATTCGCTGCCCCTGACAACTGGATGTAACCACGGCTGCTTTAGTTTGTCCGATGGCATGATAACTGCAGCGGGATTCTGACAAAACAAGAGAGTCGAATCAGGAAAAGGAGGGAAAGCATTTCTGACACTTCTTAGTATCCCAAGAACGAAAATTTGTGAAGGGAATATTCTCAGAGCTCGGGTAGTCATCACAGTCGAACTTTGCATGAGTAGAATTTAAATTAATAGTCTGATCCCCACTCGATGGTTGCTTACCTGATTTAGGATGAGGCGTTTTCTTATCATTGGCCGGTATACAAGAATTTTGTTTATCCTAAGAAGATATCAAAATTTGACCAAACAATTTCACACCACCTTTCCTGCAGTAATCCCATGTCTGTTCTTGGGACGGAATTGGAGCCTCGGAAGAATTTCGAAATCTAAAACTATTGCACTTCTGAAGAGAGAATCCAGAACTCCGATCTAATGGGAAATTTCCATCTTTGTGTCACTGTGAAGTGAAACTTCTTTTTCAAAAATAATACCGACATTTTTCTCCATCTTCTTTTTTGCCTTCTCAAAGTATTCCAATTTGCGATTCTTGTAGTAGAACTCAACGCAATCTTCTGTTGTTTTGTGATCAAGAGAAGAAGCTATCTTCCTGAAGTCTTTCCCAAATGTAGCAAGTTTATCAACAAAAATTTCTCTCTTCAGATGTCCAGATGTTGATCATAGACCTCTCTTTTTCAACAGCACGATTACTCGATGTAAACTTCTCCTTGTCCAAATTTAAAACTGGCATCTTCGATGTATTCCTGTACAGTCTGACCTTGAAATTCGAAAGCAACCTACTCACAAAATCAATTACTTCTTCTGTGGGCACCAGACTAAGATTCCCATCTGCAAAGACCTATAATGTGAATACATATAATCTCAAGATAGATTTACCGGCACACAATCAATTCTCTACCGGTTGAATACTTGTTTAAAGGCAACTGTACAGAAAGGAACTTAAGCGCAAATTTGTATAGAAAATATAAATGGATATCATCAAGCAATATTGTAATAATAATACAACAACAACAACAAACAACTCCAAATAAATACGAGCTCTCATTTTACTTTTTCAGTGAAAAAGACAAATCTAGAGTTGAGAAAACAAAGCTTCAGATTAACGATCTCAAACTTCTGCATTTTGGCAAGTCTCATCCAAGCATAAGTTGTGAACTAGACAGAAACCACTGTATTAACAACTCAAAAGCTCTTTTCCAACCATACATGTAATTTACTAGCTTCCAATTCATAGTAGCAATTGTATACGTGAAAACGAGATGCCAATCATAATTCTACCAAGTAATCGTATACCATTAAAATCAAAGACACGTATAAAGCCAAAACTTTCTTACTGGGAGAAGAAAATCAAGAGCGGCAGAAGTAATGCTTTTGATAGCCAAAATAATCAGTTTGACTTAGATCTAACTTCTTGTGTGACTTCAAACGAACACTCCTTGCAGAAAGTAGCTGATTTTCCTTCCAGAAGTGATGAAAAACCTTAAACTTGAGGGTGGTAACCGTTGGAAGTAGGCAAGTAATAATATTACCACGAACTGAGTTGGGCAGAATAACGGCGTAAAAAAGGGAATGATAATGGTCGAGGTAAAAGTTCGACTCTTTCTCCTTAAGACGATAATGCCCAGCGCACTGGTGCTAACGGCCCAAGCCCAAGCCGCCCGGTCGAAAGACGACGGCGCGCGCGTGTGGGCTTTGGCCCAAGCTACTAGCATGTAGGTTCTCCCCCTTCAAAGACTATTGGTACCCCTTGGGGCCCAAACTTGAGCAATATAAAGTGGTTTATATTCTTTTAACTTTCCTATGTGGGATTGACACTTTCCAATTTCCCACCAATTATTATTCCAATTTATTTCAACTTCAAGTGGTCATCTTTTGGCCTTAATTTCTCATTCACCTTAAATTGGTTTTGAGAAAATAAATATACTACATTAATTTACTCATGGAGTAGAACACATTCGGCCAAAGAAATATTATGTCCAACTAATGGGACCCACTAAAATAATTGGTCAAAAGTTGGTCAAACCAACTAATAAACTCAATTTTCCAACAGTAACTTTCTCCTTAAATTGTACAAATNAATATTATGTCCAACTAATGGGACCCACTAAAATAATTGGTCAAAAGTTGGTCAAACCAACTAATAAACTCAATTTTCCAACAGTAACTTTCTCCTTAAATTGTACAAATCGTTTCCTTGTTAGAAATTTCTTTTTCATTATCATGGGATCACTTGGCCAAATATGAGACACCGGCAGCAGTTGAAATATCAAAATTACACTGGTTGGCAGGAAATAACTTATTTAACACTTCAGAAGCTCTATCCGCAGAATCTTTGTTGGTTGCCAGTATTAACTTATATATATCCTCTCCACCACTACAAGAATTGCTACAACTAGCAAGAATAGGATAATTACTACTCAAGATCGGTTCAGAATCATCCACACGACCTTTGGTTTCCTCATCATTGAGACATTTTCTAAACAATTCATTTCCAGGTTTTTAGAATTATTCACATCTGAATTCAGGAATCCTTCAATATGATTGGCTGTGTCAAAAGGCATATTGACAAACTTAGATGTTGCACACTCTGGATTATCAATATCCTCATCTTTCACCCTATTGTTCTCATCGTAAAAATCCTCGGGTGTATTCTCCAAAATCTTGTCACCTGGCAGCAAACATGATGCAGCAGGATAAGGAAAGCTACTTCCAGCTTCAGATATTGATGCTTTGATCTCAGTTTCAAGTGAATCTATATTGGATTCAGTCATCTCAAGTGCTTTTAATACGTCGACTTTCCATGTCAACAATTTGTTCATCGCAGTAGTTCGCACAAAAACAGAATCCACAGAAGTAGATAGTCAGATCTTAATAATTCATTAATCGAAGAGCTCAAATTAGCAATAGACGTGAGCTCCATGTTATCTAAACTGAAAGTTGGCCCCTCACATTTCATCTGTGACAAAATAATCGGTGAATAGCTAAAATTAGTCATATCATGATTGACACTTGCTGCCTTGCTGGATTGTTTCTCCTGAACACCTGTCATATTAAAGAGAGAATAAGAAAACTTGAAATGAGATATAATTGCCAAAGATTTAATTTAACTAGTTTTAGTAGAAATAGTGGTGGATTAAATGCAAAGGCGAGAAAGGAATCATACTGGCTAGTAGGCTACAGCTCACCCCATGTAATCAGAAATGAGCCTTAGTTAGTTATTGTTGTACGAAAATATGTTTCGAATTAAAACGACCGCAAGTGTACGATTCGTTGACAAGTAGTAAAATGAATTTTGAGTCCAAGTATCGTTCCTACGGGGATTGATTCAATTTGATTTTTATTATTTACACCTTAACCGAAATAATAAAACTCAAGGTGATTGATTATCTGAATTTGAAGACTAAAAACTATGACTGAAATGCAATTTAAACTAATATGACT
>CAIGRN010028780.1:0-15097 GCA_903798345.1 Fraxinus anomala
TATTTTTAAAAAAATGGAAATCAAACAATGCTAAAATGGGACCAAATCGTTTGTAGTACAAGCTTAAATAAATATATTAGATGATGATCACGTATTAGATGAAATTTCATATTATTTCTTATTTTAGTGCCTGTTTGGGCGCAATTGATTCCATATTTTAATAAATATATATATGAACATTGTAACAGTATGCATGAACTTGATCCAGCCACAATATTTGAAAAATCGTTATTTTCTATGTGCATAATTGGTTGAAATTTATTTACATTTTATCCAAATAATTTTTCTTTTGTCATTTCATCACTCATACTTTGATTAATATTTTTACTATAAAGTGATAATTATCATCTTGTTTAAAATTGCATATATTTGACATCTTGTACTTAATTGAGGGAAAACATTATTATTTTCTATGGTTGATTTAACGTGATATATTCTCTCTCATATGTGGTGCTATCTTTTTGCTTATATTAAAAAGGAGAAATTGAATACAACGAGTTTGGAGCACCATGGTTTTTTCGTCAAAATTTTCAATTGACTGCGATAAAGCAGTCAAACGTGGCTGCCATAGTGGGGCCTATTGAGTGTATAGCGATCAAATCCTTAATTATAATTTTGGGAGAAGGATGCCCAAACGGGGGCTTGGACAAAGTGAAAAGATCTCCTTCTGTATTTTTACATGTTCAAAAAACTTTCTTTAATAAGTCCATGTTGTTTGCTCTCATGCTTTCAAAACTCTCCTTTTTTACATGATTATTTTTAACTACATATTTATACAATAAAATATTCTACACGTAAATTCAAAATTTTTCACTACTTTTAACCACACATTCTTTGAAAATTCACTATTCAAAATAATGTTTTTTCATAAAAAAAGGCAACCAAACAAGAGCTTAAGTAAATGTAAAATAAATAACTACTTCATCCATCATTTTTATATAGGCTGATTTTGTTTTTCACAGGGATTAAGAAATCTTATTTAATGTCATTAAAAAAGAAATTTTTGCCAAAAGTTTTCCTAGTTTACCCTTATTTATATTTGTACAATTTTAAGATTAAGTGGAGAAAATTGATATAACTAAGCAAATTAAAATAACTATATATTAGTAAAACAAAATATATTTTTAATAAAGAAACATGACTATGTTATAGGGCCTGGAGAATAAGGAGAATCAACCAATATAAATGGAAGGAATGAAGTATTTTAAAAAATTTCTACCATTTATTGGAAAGCTTCCATTATAAAAAATAATGATGGAATCAATGCTTCCATTCCAAGTCAAATTGCACGTGACAATAAAAGGAGCAAACAGGACAATTAAAATTAAGGTGGGACCAAATCATGTGTAGTACAAGCTTAAATAAATATATTAGATAATGACCACGTTTTAGATGAAATTTTGTAATATTTCTTGTTCTAGCAAAGTGAAAAGATCTCTTCTTTTGTTTTTTTCAAAGAAACTTTTTTTAATAAGTAAATGCAAAATAAAGATATTTTCCCAAAAAACTCTCTCCTGTGGAAAATGTAATGAAAGAAACAAGTAGGTAGCATGTCAAGTCGGCTGAGCTGCCCCATTCATGCCGGTTTTTTCTTTTTGAGACTTGCGTGATCAGAAAATTATACATAATTAATGATTTTTTGTCACGCTAAAAATTAGGTTCAGCTTATATTTAAGTAGATAAATAATTAATGTAAGCTCAATCAGGGCCAGCCCTCAGGCTACGAGAGGTGGGACACCACAATGTCCCACAATTATAGGGATATCATATAACAATAACAATATATTGTTAATTTTAAGCATTTTTTTTAAAGAATATATTAATTTCATGAAGTTAAAGGCGCAAACTTACGAGAAAAAAATGATTATTGTCCAATCCATGGAATATAGCCCATCCAAAAATTGTACCCAATAAATAAGTCCATTGTGAATGTAATAAAAAAATCGCCATTCGTAGAATTCTTCCAATCCTCTGTCGGGATGTGATAATAACACAAAAGAAACTGAGTAAGATAATTTGCTAATTTAAATGGATTGTGATTTGAGAATTATTGTCGAATTTCAATTTTTTTATTAATGTTTTCAGCTGGTAATTTTATACTGTAATTCCCAACATATTACTTTCGAATTTGGGGGAAAATATTGACGATTGTTATAGAGTTAGGACGCTAATTATATTTTTACCTACCTAACTGATGGAATCGTTTTTGAAAATTTCGTCTACACATTTTTTGGATTTTGTTAGGAATTTGAGGATGAGGTGATATGGTGCAATATGAAGTATAGATTGCACAATTAATAATCAAGAACAAGATGTAAAAGAAAAGCAAATAAGAAGAAGAAATTGGCGGAGGAATCGAGTATTTTATTGACAACCAATAGAGAGAAAATACAACTTCTACAACTTAAGGTCTATGAAACTAAATGAAAAACCTACTATTTATAGGAGACATGTCTCAACCCTAGGTTTAATCTAAAATATGAAAATTATGTTAAAATTCGCGTAAAATCAAAAAATAAGGAAAAAGATACGCGGTTGCTCGAGTGAGAATCGAGCGAGAGCCTATCGCTCGAGCGACAGCTCAATGATAGGCGGGCGACAATTACACTATTTTAATTTTGCTCATCTTGCTCGAGTGTCCGTCAATCCACTTTATTTCCTTATTGGACCTTATTTTGACATTTTCAAGTTCAATACTCCAAATGCGAAGTCTTAGATCCAATTTGAACCGGATTTGGGTCACAAAACCCAACAGATTTTGGTTAGGAAAGTGATTTTTGAAAGCGGACAACTTATTAGCTGATTAAGTTATATACGTCTAAGATTACGGAGGTCTTCCTCATTATTTTGTAGGCTGACGCGATTGAAAAATCCATTTCAACAATAAATGACTGTTGAATGCTATTGTAGATACAGCCTTATTAATGAGATATCAAAACTTCTACTGAATATTAATTAAAGTGGACCTTTGTTAAACGAAAATATAAAGCAATGAAAACGTTTTTTTATTCTTCTCTTCAAGTTAAACAAATTTCTAAAAATGTTATGTTATTATATTGTATAAATAACTGAGAAGTGAGCAGGTGAAATATGATTAACCAACGTATATATCAAATCGATTTTAGCTGTTGTTAAAAATCAAGAAAAAAATTTAAAGTTTAATTAAATGTCCCCCTACATAGCCAATTAAATTTCATTAATTTTGTTACAAGTTTGCTACGTGTGTAATTTTGTTTGGTATGTGAATAATTGTTAATATTAACTATTAAGTGCTGTCGGAAATTTTTGCAAGGACCATATTGTAACAATCAGATATTAGTCAATTGTCAACCCCCTTTCTACCAAGAAGCAATCGGCTAGAAACATTTTGGACAAGGGTAATGAAAAATCTGCTAAAAAATGATACTTGGGAAAAGATATATGGCCAGGCCATCCAGGGACAGACCCCAGCCAATAAGCGCCTGACCAGGACCCATGTGGCCCTTAGCCATGTTGTAGGGCTCATGATACTTTTGCAAATTAGGATGATGACCAAATTAAAGAATGAGACCTTTTGCAAATTAGGATAGACGTGCTAAAAAGATGACATCAAATTAAACAAGGACTATTGAATCATTACATTCAAAAGCCACATACTCAAGCTTAGTTAGCAACTTAAGTCCCTGTTTGTCTCCATTTTTTTCAAACTCATTTTCAATAACACATTCATACAATAAAATATTTTACATGTAAATCAAAACAATTTCCTAAGTTTTTAATCACACGTTCTTTAAAAAATCACTATTCAAAAAACCATTTTTCCCCGTATACTCTTTAAAAAGGGAGACAAACAGAGGCTAAATATGTTGTCGAAGACTTATTAGTGTTATTGATGAATCGACTAAAAAGTCTTAAGCATATTTGACAAGAATAAAGAGGTTTCAGAACATGGTGCTCCTTAGAGCACGAGGAAGGTGGTTTTATGGCATTAGTTGGAGCAATTGCATAAAAATTTGATACAACAATTAATTGATAACGATGTCAGCAATATGGAATTGGATAAGAAAATTATTGATAAAACTCTTTCGGACAAGAGAATATATAGATAAATGTATTATCACGTGGAGGACGACTAGGTCACATGAAGGGTAATTTTTTAAGTCTTTACCTTGTTCTCCCCATTTTAGTATGGGTTAAAATTGTCTCCTTCACAGTTTTGTTCGTTAAAATGTACCACATTGAGAGGTTGATTCAGAAAATAAATTTTAACTCAAAAATGTTTATTGATTATATGGCCTGCTTGGCTTTCCTTTTACTAAAAAGGTTACTCCACATTTTATATAATTCACAATTACTAACCATAGACTTATTCATCGCTCATTTCTTGAAAAATAACTTTTTAATAAAAAAAAATGAATCAGAACATAGGCTATTACACCATTTATCTAAAAGATTTTCACAAACAGTTATAACTTGTAAGTGTGGCCGCTTTCTAAAGCCTCGATNTTCACAAACAGTTATAACTTGTAAGTGTGGCCGCTTTCTAAAGCCTCGATTAATAAGAATCAAAATCAGATTTTTAGTATGTTTTGATTAAATCTGGGCATTTTAACCGGAACCGAACCTCCTAAATGGAAATCGAACAGAAATCGATGGTTCTGATCTAGTTCTCAAAAAATAAATAGGAAATTGGAACCGTGAACTAATAATCAACTGGGTCGAGTTCAGTTCTTGGTTTTTGAACAAGAACATTGGGTACCCGAATGGAACTATTTTCTTATATTTTTTTTTATTTATAATTTATAGAATGGATAAATAAAATACAAAAAAACCCTAATATGTGTAGTGATTAGACTAAACTTCTAGACTCTTAACCCTAAGAAATTAGGAATGACTCCTACTTTTTTGTCTCTTGTCTTACATCAAATTATAGTATTTCAAAGGTTAGTACATGTTAATCTTTACAAACTTATGTGATTTTTTTTTTTTAAATAATGCGTGGTAATTGAACTTGATATATTTTATAATTTGGGTTGTGGTGTACCTTTTTGGCCCCTATTTGGGCTCCTTTTTTTTTTTTTTTTTCCAAGAAAATGTATTTTAAAATAGTAAAAAGTTGAAGAATGTATGGTTAAAAAATAAAGAAAACAATTTAAATTTGCGTGTAAATTTTTTTTATGTGAGAATGTGTGATTAAAAATAAGTATTTAAAAATAATAATTTATAGAATAATATGGCTCAAACAATGACTTAAAGTATATATGAAAAGATAAGAATGAAAATGTCAAATAAATTATTTCATAAACGTTTCCCAAGGAAAGAGGATGCAAAATGAAAAAAAAAAACAAAAAAAAGGGTTGACTTTTAGATCTTTTCATACACCTCTTTGGCCCCTGCCCAAGTTATTTCGAGAAAATAGAATTTTAAGTGACGGAAAATGGGTTGTTAAAAAGTAAAGAAAAATATTTGAATTTATGTTAGAATATGCGTAATTGAAAAAAAATTTAACACTGGACAGTTCAGGAACAGATTGCGTTTGCTGACTATTCAATTTCAATTCAACCACATAAGCTTAATCACGTACAGTTTGCACCCAAAATAATTTACGAAATCTATAAATTTCAGAATTAAAAAAAAAAATTATAAGAAATGTGCCAGTTGGAAAAAAGGGCCTGCAAATTCAGTAATCAAATTCAGGAGAGTGATACTGGCAAATTATTATCGCGAGTTTTGAGTAATATAATTGGCTGAATCGTTGATTTTACCTGGATACAGTCAAGAAGCTGAACTTGCTCGCAATAAAATTACAATTCCAAGAGAATACGAAATCAAATACACAGAGTGCAAGGGTTAAAAAGTAATTCAACTTTGTCTTTAATCTATGTTTTTTGGCAGTATGGTTACAAACTTATTAGTTTCGGTGCGGAATTGGTCCTCGATGAAAAATTTTATTAACTCGATAATTAATAGGTCAAATTTTTTGTCAAAACAGATAATTTTTTCTTTATTTTAATTAGAATAAAATAGAAAAAAAATTAAATTAATAAGTTTTGACTATCTTTTAATCTTGAAAAAATGAAGAAATTTCAAATCAAATTAACGATAGAAATTAACAAACCTAATATGAAAATAAGTAATACAAATTCATAACTATGTAAAGTTTAATAATTCTAACCTTTCTTATCAAAGATCACTACAAAATCTTTGCTCAAAATGTAGAAACTTTAGCAAGAAATATCATGTTAACCTTCATGCATGCTTTTTTCAAGAAAAATATGTGACCTATGTTGACTTTTACGCGACGGAGATGTACTATCGTAGTCCAAGATTTATATGAGTTTGAAGAGGCGGTTGTCTCATACCCAAAATATTTGGTGTCCAATAAGTCTAGAATTGAAAGCATGTATTTTGAGGTGGAATGAGATGTGATGGAAAAAATGACTAAGAAGTATCTTTTTTTCTTTCCTCTTCTTATTTATTTCAATTGTTTTAGGTGGAAAAGTGTAGAATTACCATTTTGTCCCTTTAAAATTGGTCAACACAATGTCAAAAGCTATCTGCTAACCGTTTTAAAAGATTTGGGAAGTACACTTTAAATTGCCCTTGTTGTTTTGCATTTAAGGGCATTTTCACCCAAAAAAAAAAAAAAAATGTTGAAAAATGCTATTTGGTCAAGATTTTTAAAAGTGTTTTTAAAAATTTAAAGGACATTTTATTCAGCCATATTTGTCTCTCGTTCTCTCAATGGTGAAGCTTCTTTATCTAAATACCCATTTTCAACCACACATTAATACAATAAAATATTCTATAAGTAAATTCAAAAAAATTTCTTACTTTTTAACCACGCATTCTTCAAAAAATCGCTATTCAGAACCATATTTTTTCAACAAAATGGCCACCAAATAGGGATTCAACATCCTCTTCTAATTTTCTTGATACACTAATCACAACTATAGTCTAAGTTATCAATCTGTTTGATTTTAATAAGTTTCTCTTCAAACACAAATTTCTCACATATTATGTTATTTATCAAATATATAACTATCAAGATTCTCTGTAACTGAATACATGTTAGTGAATTGAGCACTAATCAACTTTCAACAAATACTCAACTATTAAAGATTCTTTCATCAGTGATCAAATTTCTCATAAAACTTGTACCTGTAGATTAACATTTTTACTAATCATTTTATAACAAATTTAAAATTCACCATTAATTCCAAACAAGAATAATTCCGTGAAATTATTGACAGAAATGATACAGATGTTGCCAAGCACTGTATGATGCATTTTTTGTGTTTGCTATGTCAAAAATCAATAAAAATTTGCCAAGTTTCTTTCTGTAAGAATTTTATTAATTTTTTCTATACGAGTAGCAAAATTATTATGAACAAAATGAATAAGGATCATATTACATGTACATAAAGACTGACATATTGATTTACGTTGAGTGATAGATTTTGATAAATTGATTTTAACAATATATTTTTCAATTAATTATCAAATTTTTGACACACTGAGGAGTGTCAATCACGATGTACAGTTCAGAGTGAGAGTAGATTAATCCATGCTACCAATTAGCCTAAAATTTCCCCATATTCCCACCCTGCCCCCTGTCGGCCTCTCCCCCGTAGAACGATGGCGATTTCTTCAGTGCAAAAACTCGCCTCTCAAATTACGAAAAATCCCTCTTTCGCCCTATCCTCTCGCGCCATAATTACCCGATCATCCGCCTCCACTTCTGCCAAGGTCTCGGATCGACTTGTCAAGCTTTTCGCAGTGGATCCGGACGGCATCAAGCGCCAGGTAGTGGGGCTCTCGGGTCAAACCCTTCTCAAGGCCTTGACCAATCAGGGTTTAATCGACCCGGACTCCCACCGGCTTGAAGAGATCGACGCGTGCTCTGCCGAATGCGAGGTGCACATCGCCCAGGAGTGGCTCGAGAAGCTACCCCCTCCTACTTATGACGAGCAGTATGTATTGAGGAGGAATTCTCGTTCTAGGGTCATGAATAAGCACGCCAGGCTCGGTTGCCAGGTGGTTCTCACTCAGGAGCTGCAAGGTATGGTAGTTGCCGTGCCTGAGCCCAAGGCGTGGGACATTCCGTAATATCTTAATCCCGAGAACAGTCAATGCGCGGTCAGTTTTAAGGTTTTATTTGAATAATGTGGACAAAATACTTTCCAAACATGACTTTGTTGAATATTTTGATGGTTAATTTGATTGTTGCTGCAAAATGGTTGTGTTCTTGGATGCAATTCGATAAATTGGATTATTTATGATTTATGTATGTTGGCGTTCTATGTTGTGGCCCCACATTAGCAGCAATGCTGCAGACAGTTTTTCTCATTTGCAATTTATTGGCCTTTCTTTGGTAAGGTTGCAGGAAACGAATATTCTTATCATTACCCTTGATGTGTCTTATATTACTCATGTTGGCGTGAAGCACTACTCCGAGAAGTCGAATAGGGCAGAAATTGAATAATTATGAAGCGACCGCAGAGTATGGGAGGGCTATATATGAGTACTGATATTTTGTGGTGTGTTCATTATGTCTAATAGTGCCTGCAACTACTGTCTTTAGGATAGCTGGAGATCTGAGTGTTTATATTGTTAATAGGAGCAAAATGATTCTACATGTGAAACTGTTCACACCGAAGGGTTTTATTAATTTGACAAGGAAAGTGGAAACTGACTTGCCAAATCTCCTCCCAACAGGGTGATTATCCTTTATTAAAATGAGATAATTGAAAGTGCTAGCAAAATCTACTATGAAGTAGTTATCCTTCTAATTGAGCGTGACACTCTTTGCTAGATTTTCTAAGCTTTGAGATTTCAGGATTATACATGTACAGATACACTTGTATATTCCTTAAACTATGTGGACTCTAGTATTGAAATATTTGTAAATCCTTTATCAGAGTTACTGTGATGATTCATTCTATCAAAAACCAATTTTTTCCAGATGATAAATTGACGTCAATGAAGATTGATTTGTTACAAACTGTCTCTTTTGAAGCTGATGTATTTTAGGCTCTACACATCTGGTCAATTTTTTGCACTTGGACACAGTACCACAGAAACTCGTATGACTTGAGATTCTACTCCAGTCCCTTACCAATTGATTTAATTTGAGTCCGCTACCTATCTGTATTTTTCTTCTCTCTCCATTGAAGCTGATGGAATTTAGGCTACCTACATCTGGTTAACTGTTTGCACTAGGACACAGTACTATAGCAACTAGGGGTGTCAAGTGGGGCTGGTCGCTCCCCTATTCAGCTCACCCCACTAGCGAGCCAAGCAGCAAATTTTGAGCAGCTTGCACGAGCTGTCTCGCGAGCTGGCCCATCATAACTGAGTGGAAAAAGCAATTTTAGTAAAAAAAAATAAAAAAAAAAATTGGCTAGGGCGAGCCGAGCTCCGGTGGTGGCTCCCTGTCTCGCCATATTTAACACCCCTAATAGCAACTCTTATGACTTTGAGATTCCAGTCCAATCCCGCCCGCCCAAAACCTAACACCCATATACCAAATGGCTCTTCTTGAATTGGTAATTGGCTTGTGCTTTTCGTTCTTCCTCAAGGATTGCTAATTCGGAACTGTATGGGAACATTTTCTCAATACTTTCTTCTACCCTGACTTTTTTATCTTGCCACCAGTGTAGTTTGTGAGACTCATAAAAGTCCCTACATCTGCTCTTCTATGTGATTCACTCACTGCGATGAAAAGTTTTCAGGAAGACCTGTCCTTTCCTTCAAGAGTTACTATATCGTATCTTGTTGTGCAACTAATAGATGCCTTGTTATCCAGTGCATGTTTTCCTCGGACGTGCATAGCATTCATGTTTTGTTTACCATTCTGAGACTTTTACTATAATCCCATGACAATTTGGTTTTCTATCAGGTGATGATTTTTGAGATTTACTCATATCTAGAGACGTTATATTCAGTCAATTGAGCTATTAAGCTGATGTAGTTATGTGAGAATGCTTGATTTTTATGTTAGCAGAATTTGTGTACATTCTATGAACAACTTGACGAAGGACATCAATTCAAATTCTGGATTTTCGAAATCCGAATTGAAAGAGATCAAGAATTCTCACTATTTCTGAAGAGTCATGGACCCTACTCAATATAGTGGGATGCCTTGTTTTTTTTTTTTTTGTTGGCTGGTTTGTTCTATTGCTTTTTCCTTGTTTAGACTGATCTACTCGTTAGTTAAATTTTGTGGTCACCAATTACTTTCAATAAATGTGTGTATAAAAAGGTTAACTAATCACGTAGAATGGTTTCAACTCGACAAATGAATATTTCCTGGAGTACTTATCGGATGATCTCAATATTAGGGTCTGTTTAATTGAAATGATAGAAAATGGGTGGAAAGACAATGAATTTCAGATAAAATAATTGCATAGAACTTATTTTCAAGGAATTGTTAATTAAGTGTGTTTGATTTGTATAATTTTTTACCCGAAAAATTTTAAAATTTTGAATCTTTTTATGTTCGTTTGGTTTTGTTTTATATGGAAATTGTTCATTAAAGTGATATTTTTTTTCCATAGTTGGTTATAAAATTTGTTTTCATTGTCAAAAAGTGTAATATATATATATATATTTTCAAGAAAATCATTTTTTCATCAAAATTTAGTGTTGGTTTACATGGAAATTGTCCATTAAAATGAATTTTTTATTACAAATGGTCATAAATTTTGTTTCAATTGTCAAAATAATAATAATAATAAAATAGAAATTCAGCAGACCTGGAAATCATTTTCTCACCTAAATGTTGGGAGAATGGTTTCCTTAATTTGGTGGAATTGGTGCACGTTTTCATGGCAAATTTTTCCATAAAACAATCATAAATCATTGTTTTCCATTTTTCATGGAAAACAAGGGCTATGAAACATAGCTTTAATGATTCCATCGTGGAAATTGGTGAAATATGTATGATAAGAACACGCGAAGATTCAAGAATTTGGACGTTCAGCATTAACTCAATACCCCTCTTGCTGGTGATTTGTGGCCATCTCAGCATTTCTTTTGGCCATATCAGGTTTCTCGATAATGGTGGTGGTAGATGGAGTGAATAATTTGGGAAAAACATAAAGTTCGATGACCTGTCTTGTCCCAAGCGAAATCTTTCTTGAAGTTTGGTTTCACTGATTTGAAGAAATATCGACTCCTGCTAGTTTTACTGCCAACCCAAGCTCAACGATTGCTTCTAGAGAAATTCGATATCTTCAATTTAGTTAGAGCTCGTTTGATTGCAAATGTAGAATTTGGAAAGAAAATGAATTGTAAGAAATGAAATTGCCTAAAATTTGTTTTATTAGAAATTGTAATTAATTGTGTTTGATTGGTATAATTTTTCACCTAAAAATATTGAATATTTAATGTTCGTTTTGGTTTCTTTTTCATGGGAGTTGTCCATTAAAGTGATAATTTTTTTTACCATTGGGTTTAAAATTTGTTCCAATTGTTAAATATATATATATATATATATATTAACATACCGAATACCATACGTTTGGTTTTATTTTACATGAAAATTGTCAATAAAAGTGATAAATTTTTTTATCATTGTATCTAGAATTTTTTCCAATTGTCAAAAAAATAAATTTAAAATTGTTGGGAAATTGATTTTCCACAAAACCAAGGAAAAGGTAACCGTGTAAGCCAAACCAAGAAAATGAATTCCATGAAAAAAAAAAAAGAAAAAGAAAAAGCGTATCAAACAAGACAAAAGTGGAAGTAGGAATTTGTTTTCCATTTTTCATGGAAAAATTGGGTGAATCAAACATGCCCTTAATTTCTTACAAATCTTTAGTTCTCGATTGAGGGAACCATAAATATGAAGAGTTCGTTAATGTGAAGACAATCAAACAGCAAATTGCTTTTTAGATTACTTTCAACATGATGCTAGATCATCAAAGCGACCTTACAAGTCATGTCTCTAGATCATAAAATGGGACGTAATAGTTCATTTCTACAGAGACGAGAGTGAAAAACTCAGCTGTTCAATGACATGAACTAAATTTCATTTTGGTCGTTGAACTTCATTTTATTTCAAAATGGTCACTTTAGATCTTAAAACGCTTCAATCACATCAACGAGTTTAAGCATCCATCACAAGTGGAAATTCGCAAGCTGAAATTCTACATATGCTAAATTTCCGTTGCATTTAAATTTTTAAAGCTAAAATGTAGAATGACAAAACAATTTTCATTGCAATACACCATTACAATCACAAAAGAACTAACTATTCGATGAAAATTGCAATTCTACCTTGATATGGGATAATTATTCGATGAAAATTGCAACTCCTTCATTCCCTAATTACCACAACAGACAACTCAACAATTGCCATCAATAACATAAATCTTCTTTCGTGGCATACCAACCATTACTGTCCTTGCTCGAGGTTCAACTGGTGGATCAAACCGCACTAACCGTATTCCTGTCACAAAACAATTAATGAATTAAAGAATTGACAGTATATGGCTCATGCGAAAATCCACAAGATCCCTTTCCCTTTAAGCCAGATGCTAATAACCTTAATTTTCCTTTCTCAATTTGATTGTGGGCCCTAGTTTGGCCTCTTCCATTTCTCTTGGTGTCTACTTAAGGCATCCAGAATATGGTCATACACCCTGGAGAAATGCCTGGTAAGCCATGTGGGACATTATTGACCATATAATAGCTAAAATTTTAATTTTCTTTAGCGGTCCATGTTTGGTTCAACTAAATTTTTTGATTAAAATTCAAGTCAAATTCAAGAATTAATTTTAACAACATATTTCATAAACTCACAACTTTATGCCAACGATTTTTATTAAAATCTACTACAAAACTAGGTTTTATCTAAATCAAAAGGGGGCTTGATATCGTCTAGCGGTGTCAAGTTTACCCAAACCCAACATACCAATCATGGAGGAATACATAGAATGATTTGGTGACAAGCCAGTTGAGTTTTCTTTTCTTCACAAAAAATATAACCAAAATGTATTGTACATTTAGGTCTCTTTCTCTCTGTTTTTCACCATTTTTTATTTCCATTCAAGTGGAGATACTTTTATTATTGAAGCAGGGAGAAATAAATAATCACACGGTAAGCACTACATACTAGTACTCAGAAATCTTGAAAACATTTTTATTTTCTTAAAAGCAATCTTTTCATAATAGATCCCAGGAAAAGAATGGTGTGCGCATCTAGCAAATTTATTATATCTTATGTGATTTTTACACAATGTGAAAACACACCAGACAAAACGAAAAACTGGGCATAGGAAAACATATGATCACAAAACAACTAAACATTCAGGAAAGAGAATAATTGACATAAAACATCCATAAAACTTGCCGTCATGTAACTATAAAAGACCAAACTCACATGGAATATGGTGATGGATCAACCTTTTGGGGATTGCCCAAAACAAAGTTAGCAATCATTTCAGCAGTTCCCAAAGCCTGATGAAACGTGAAATAATTTGAACATGAGCTTTCCGGTAACAATAAAAATGGTAAGAAAACAAAACCATTGCAGTGGTAACGAAACCAGCTCCAATGGAAGCCAAAAACAGGCTGAACAGTTGGATAATTGATTGCATGTTTTGTAAAGTAGACCGAGCAGGAACATTATTAAATAAAGTAAGATAAAATCTTGTATACATTGAGCATGTTTGGGAAAAAAGGCCATGGCTTATAAGCCATGGACCCCATACAACTATATTTGGTTTAAAAAAATGCGTGGGAGTGGGTCGCATAAGCCAAATAAGTAGCAAATGAGATACTTCTGTTGCTTATTTGTAAGCCACAAATGTTGTGGGGCCCATCGCCTATAAGCTTACTTACCAAACATCCCATTATGCTGTCCAATATTGTCTAATATTATATACCAAATAAGCACGGAATGTTTCCATAAAACAAGCACATTATTGAGAGAGGGAAAAAAGAGAAAATTACCAATGTGAGTCCTTCTCCTTCATGTCCAGCAGCAAGGAACATGTTTGATATTCTAGGAACATGGTCAATTACTGGTTTTCCATCAGGCACTAAACCAAAATAAAACAGCACAAAAGATCAGTCTGACAACAATTTGAATACATACAGTAAACATAATCATAGCGAATTTTTTCTTAGCACACATACTGTATGGTCTCAGCCCAACTCTCACTTCTCTGCTTTTGTTCAACTCTTTAAGAGATGCTTGTTTTAATATAGGAAAGAACTCCCCAGCCCTTTCCCATATCTGAGTGATGACAGATTCATCTATCTCTGTGTTGAATCCCACAAGCTGGCGGCTGCTACCTGTTAGACCAGATAGAACATGAAAGAAACTGCAGACACGTATCCTCCTGGGGGAAGTAAGGAGATTGAATTTGATGCAAGATAGTGCAACAATTATTAAGTTCACTTCATCCACAATAACATATTATATAGTAAGAAGGTATAATAAAAACTTCAAACTTTCTACAATTCTATGTAGTGTTGACAATCTACATTCTTGTAGCTGAAATACTATTAACACCATAATTTAAAATAAAGATATAAGATAAGTTGAAAAGATTAGGTCGAGTTTGCGGAACGATGTGGCAAGAGGTTGGGTCCTCGTGATTCCATGTGACACAGTGAATGTAACGAGATGGGTCCTTAAATTTTGATTGAAGTTGTAGCCCATTAGCTGACTGTTTGTCACTTCCACGTTTTGAAGGAAAATTATGGGGCTCCCATATATATTGACAGAGTAGCCGGTCCAACCAAGACAGCATTTTGGGAACTTTATCTGGTCAAGCCACAAACCAATTACCAATAAAAATAAGTACTGATAAAAGTTCTCCACCTATCTTTTTACCACCCACATTCTTTTTAGTTTCTTCAATCATGATCTACTAGAAATAAGAATTTAGACGCTCAAGTACTTTCAGGTTTCCATCTAAAATTAAGATGCATCTGTTTCTACTGATTAAAGGTTTCCTAGTTACAGTAGGTTTTGGACTTCTTTTCTATAGATTAAAGCTTTCCTAGTGACGATTTGTTATTCACTTATCTTATTTAAGTTTACCTAGTTCGAATGAGTTTGAGAGTCATAAGTTTGAAAAGCCTATGTGTTGGGGATTCGACC
>CAIGRN010028791.1:0-20947 GCA_903798345.1 Fraxinus anomala
AGGAACACATAACTTATTTTCTCGAAATAAATACCCATCATGCCTAAATAATCTATCCATAGCACCCTTATCATATGATTCGTAAATATTAGAAAAATTTGGATCATTAGCATACATGTCCTTAACATAATTAAATCCTAGCAATTTAAAACCTAAGTACGTACCTCCTTGACAATGCATCATCTACCACATTTTCTTTACTTTGTTTGTACCGAATAACATATAAGAATGTCTCGATGAACTCCATCCACCTTGCATGTCTCTTGTTTAGTTTGCCTTGACCCGTTAGATGCTTCAAGGACTCATGGTCGGTGGGAATCACGAACTCCTTTGGCCACAGGTAGTGCTGCCATGTCTCCAAAGCTCGAACAAGTGCATACAACTCCTTGTTATATATAAGATAATTGAGAGATGCTCCACTTAGCTTTTCACTAAATTAAGCTATTGGTCTTCGTTCCTGCATCAAGATAGCTCCAATACATATTCCTGAGGCATTACACTCAATCTCAAAAGTATTGTTAAAGTTAGGTAATGATAAAACCGATGCGGTACACAACTTATCTTTAATAGTATTAAAAGCATGTTCTTGTTCAACGTCCCAATGAAATCCTATACTTTTCTTTATAATTTCCGTGAGTGATGTGGCAAGTGTGCTAAAATATTTTACAAAACGCCTATAGAAACTAGCTAACCCATGGAAGCTTCTTACTTTAGTTATGCTTTTAGGTGTTGGACACTCCTTGATGGCTTTGATTTTCTCCTCATCCACTTCAATACCTTTAGTACCAACAACATAACCGAGGAAAATAACTTTTTCTATGCAAAATATACACTTTTTAAAATTAGTATAAAGTTATTCTTGCCTTAGGACTATAAGCACACATTTCAAATGTCCCATAGACTCATTTAAATCCTTACTATATACCAATACGTCATCAAAGTAAACTACTACGAATTTACATATAAATGCACGTAAAACATGATTCATTAATCTCATAAATGTGTCGGGTGCATTAGTAAGTCCAAATGACATGATTACCACTCAAATCCTTACTATATACCAATATGTCATCAAAGTAAACTACTTCGAATTTACCTATGAATGCATGCAAAACATGATTCATTAATCTCATAAATGTGCTAGGTGCATTAGTAAGTTCAAATGACATAACTAACAACTCATACAACCCCATGTTTAGTTTTAAGAACGGGTTTCCATTCATCTCTTTCCCTCATCCTAATTTGATGATAACCACTTTTAAGATCAATTTTACTAAATATGCATGATCAATGTAATTCATCTAGCATATCATCTAACCTCGGAATATGATGACGATACTTTACCATTATATTGTTGATTGCCCTGCAACACACATCCTCCAAGTTCCATCTTTCTTTGGTATAAGTAGTACTTGCACGACACATGGACTCATACTCTCTCTCACATGCCCTTTGCTCATCATATCTTTCACTTACCTTTGAAGTTCCTTAGTCTCCTCGGGATTACTCCAATAAGCTGGCCTGTTTGGAATGAAGCTCCAGGTACAAAATCAATTTGATGTTCAATGCCTCGAATGGGTGGTAGCCCACTAAGCATGTCCTCCGGGAACACGTCTTAGAATTCCTGCAACAAAGAATTAGCCAAATTGGGGAGGGGTGTGTTAGATTCCTTAAAATTGATGAATGACCCCTTATAAACCAACAAGACCATAAGTTAGTTCCCAACTATTGCCCTCTTCAACTCACTCTCTTTTACAAAGAAATTCACTTTCGACTTTTCTATCCTCTCACAAGACTCTTTTACTTATCTCTCTTGTGGCTCTACTCTTTTTTTCTCACTTTTAGCCACTTCACTATTTTCTCTCTTGCTCTCGTGTTGTGAAAGATCAATCTCACTCCCATTTTCTCTCAATCTTTTTTCCTCCTCACTTTTCAACTTGATTTGATCTTCATACGAGTGTTGTGGTGTCAACAATGCAAGAGTAATAGATTTCCCATTTTTAGTAAAGTTGTATCTATTTTTGTACCCGTTATGAATCACCTTCCTATCATATTGTCTGACCTCCCCAACAAAATATTTCGAGCATGCATAGGAACTACATCACACATCACTTCATCATGATACCGCCCAATTGAGAAACTCACCAATACTCTCATATTCACCTTAACCTCTCCACACTCATTCAACCATTGCAATTTATAAGGCCTAAGATATTTTAGCATAATTAATCCCAATTTTTCAACAAGTGTTGTGCTAACCACATTGGTACAACTACCCCCATCAATAATCATGCTACATACCTTGTTGTTGACATGGCACTTCATATGAAATATGTTCTCCCTTTGTTGCTCCAAGTCATCCACTTTGATTTGAGCACTAAGAGCTCACCGTGTAACCAATAACTCTCCCATTGTATACTCCACTTCCTCACCATGGCTAGCTTCTTCCAATTCCGGCATATCATCATATTCACCCTCACCCTCACCCT
Organism: Fraxinus anomala; assembly: GCA_903798345.1. Taxonomy (NCBI): domain Eukaryota; kingdom Viridiplantae; phylum Streptophyta; class Magnoliopsida; order Lamiales; family Oleaceae; genus Fraxinus; species Fraxinus anomala. Next base: position 2,490 of record CAIGRN010028791.1, read on the forward strand.
CACTAACCACTTCTCCATTGTCTCGCAAGATCATCGTCCTTTTGTTTGGACATTGAGAAGCAATGTGTCCCGATTCCAAGCACCTAAACCACTTGATATCCCGATTCCTAGATGGTTGGGAATCCACCTCAGGCATAGCCTTGCTAGCAACTTCCTCTTTTCCCTTCGGTGGCTCAGTCCTACCTTTTGAAACAGTCCCATTACCTTTATTATTATCCCACTTCGGTTTCCAAGAAGAGTTAGAACCCAAAGAGCCCAATGTGTATCTAGTTGTCCCCTTCCTCTTCAACTGCCTTTCCACCTTCATAGTTACATGTAGTTTGTCTTCCAGCTTCACATAATGCTGCAACTCTACCACATTAGCTATATCCCAATTCAAACCATTTAAAAATTTAGCCATGGTGGCCTTCCTATCCTCCTTAACATTTGCTCTAATCATCGCAATCTCCATCTCCTCGTGATAATCCTCCACACTCCTAGAACCTTGGTAGAGGCTTTACAATTTTTTATGAAGCTCCCGATAATAATGATTAGGCACAAACACCTTCCTCGTAATAGCCTTCAATTCTTCCCAGGTATTAATAGGCCTCTAATGGTTCCTCCTCCTAGATGTTACTACCTGATCCCACCAAATAATAGTATAATCTGTAAATTCAAGCACCGCAATTTTTACCTTCTTTTCCTCTGAGTAGTTGTGGCAATCAAATATCAACTCCACTTTCTTTTCCCACTCCAAGTATCCATCCAGATCACTCATTCCTTTGAATGAAGGAATAGTCATCTTGATGTTACCCGTACTTCTATCATTACTATCTCCAACAAGATCTCTACCCTTCCTTTCATGCCCAACTCCTCTATTCATCATTCTTCCTAACTTGATATCCATCAATGCATCCTTATCAATATCACTATCCGTTTCCCAATCACCAGCATATTCTGCTCTTTGGTCCCGCCTTCCTTGCCTCCTTGCATTAGAACTTTCTCTAGATTGTTCCCGACGTAAATTAGCAAGCAATGTATCTTGCATATCCAATTTGTCTTTCACATCATCAAACAGCCTTTTGAACTGCCGTATCACCTCATCCGGCATGTTGACTTGATTATCCTTCCTGTTTGAAGTAGAACCGTCCATGTCAGATATTCTAAATCTATTTTGATATTTGCCTCACGTTTATACGCTCGTGTATCACTCAAATTGGCTTTTTCCCTCTATTAGTCTCACCACTCTACCTTTTTCTACTCAATGCTTTGTTGCAATTGCTTCAAAGAATTAATTCGAACTCAACCAGGAATTATTCTCGTAGAATTCAGACCAGGTTTTGAGTGAGATTTTGGAAATTTGAAGACTTAAGAAAGAAAATGAATTGAATTGGATGATTGGAATGGAATTTGAATTTAAGAAAGTGGTTCTTGAATTTTACAAAATAGAAAACGTAATTGATCGGTAATTTTTGAGATAAATAATAACAAATATATTTTTTTTTCGAATTTGATAATCCACAGAATTTTCTGAATTTTCGAAATTTTGTTTTCAAATTTTTTTACTTGAAATTCAACTATGACACCGGCAAAGAAAATAGAAGTTGATTTGGTCCACAAAATGAGCACAAAAATAACTTTTGAATTTTTGACAGAAAAATTACGGATCAAAAGACTTAAATAGAAGAATGCAAGAAAAAGAAAATAAAACCTCAAGTGAAAAAGGAAAATGATTTAACATTGATTCTGGAGCCTAGACTCTGATACCAACTGATATAAACCCACGTAGCAATTGTAGCTACGGAACCCATGACAAATTAGAACAATAAAAAAAAATCAAGAATCAACGTTTGAAAAACTCGAACCAATAAATTATTGAACCAAGAACCAAGACAATCACTAACAATATCTTGACCCGTGATCACAAAACTTATGAACCTTACTTTGAATTTGTAGNAACCTTACTTTGAATTTGTAGAACATCACAAGATTTTAATTTTTGATAAGTTCAAAATTAAAATAATGAAGAATGAGAAGAAAGCAAATTAGCCCCGTGATAATAATCTCAATAATTATGTGTTTACAATGAATATAATGAGTCATATATATAGAGAACTCATAAAACCTAGTTAAAAATGAAATTTAAGTCTTAAAGATATAAAAAAATATATCATAAAAGAGTTTTAACTAAAATAGAAGATTACATGAAAATTTGAAAAAATTGCTCCAGAATGAACTATGCGGCCGCATAGTGTAACTCTATGCGGTCACATAGATCAAGCAGAAAGCCTCCCTTTTGTTTCGGTATACATGCATGCGATCGCATGCATAAATGAGCTATGCGGTCGTATAGCTTCGCTCCTCAGCTTCCTCGTCCGTTGTTTGAATTATGTTGATCCATTCGGTTTCTCCTCTTGAGTCCAACACGAAACTTGTTCCCTTGCTTGTTGTGATCAACGTTTCGTCCACCGTATCTTGAGCAAGCAGTCTCATCACCTCTTTCACTCGCTTTGCTCTCGACCGTGTCATCAGATCTCCTTCGATAATCAACGGATCCTTTTCTAGGCTTGACTTTGACACACTCGACTCCGTGCTCACATCATATTCTTTCATAACAAAAACTTTGATTGTTGAATCAAATTTCTTAAATAATTTCTCTCATCAAAGTTTTTCATTTCTTTTTGTGCTTAACTTATTTATATCAATCTTAAAAAAAAGATATATTTTTGAAGAAGATCTTTGTAATTACATTGTATAAACTTTTCTACTTCTTCATATTGAAAACTTTTATTGATTGAATCAAACTTGTAAAATCATCATATTAATCAAAGTTTCTCATTTCTCTCTTAGTATTTGATTTAACAATTATTCATTAAAAGAGAGATATATTTTGAAAAGATTTTTTAACCTATATTGCATTTATTTCTTTTTTATCTTCTCACTGAAACACTTTGATTGATTGAATCTAATTTTTTATTATCATATTCATCATAGTTTTTCATCTGAAACTTGAGCTGTAATTTATTATAATTCATTAAAGTATTAGTCTATCTTAGTACTTAATTTGTTTGTATTATTTATCAAGAGAGAGATTCCATTGTAAAATCACTTTGATAAAGTGTGGGTCGTGTTGAAGTCCATTATAGATCAACATTGTATAAGGATCAATGTTCTTTGTTGTAAGTTATCGTGTGGGCCATATTGAGGTCCCGTGAAAGCTCAATAGTGGGTCGAGTTGAGGTCTCGTAAAGATCAATATGGTGTTCCTTGTTTGTAAATCACCGGAAGCATTGTATAGGGTTGGATTGCACCATAAGTCAATTAATATAGTGAAAAAGCATTGCTCGTGCCGGAGAGTTTGGTAACAAATGACGTGGATCATTGTTTTACTCTCGTTGTGCCAACAGATGGCAAAGATTGATTGGTTTGGTGAAGAAATAGCTAGGACTTTTTGGAATGCTAGATGAATTCTTGGATTTTGGAAAACCTTAAAATGATCCATAATTACTAGACTTAGTCTCAGATTTTGACAAACAGGTGAAGAGAAATCCCAAATTTCCACATTCTTCATTTTTTCTTAATTGGGTTGTGATTTTTGATTTTGGGTTGGGTTGGAGAAGATGAAGTTCATTTTGTTTCCCTTTTTTTGGTTTTTTATTTAAAGTTTTTAGGGAAGAAAATATAAATTAACAATTTTACCCATCCATTAATTTGTCAATTTGAGGGGTTGACTAACAAATAAGTGGATGTAATTTGTCAAATGGACTACGACTACAATAAAAGTTAAAGGTTTGGGACTGTGACCTCAAAATGAAAAGTTAAGGTGTATTTTACAACAAAATGAAATGTTTCGGACCTCCGCTGCAATTTTCCGTTAAAATCAACCCACTTGCAATGGATGAAATCTCTATGAGCTATATATAGCTTTCCACAATTTATCTACTATTTATTTTTGGTGGGATTAAAATCCAATTTTTTAAGTAGATTTTGATAAAAGTTCATGAAATATATAGTTAAAAAGTTGTAGATCTTATAAAATATGTGGTTGAAATTAATTATTGACTTTGATTTAGATTAAAACATTGATATTAAAATCTTGATTTTAATCCCTACCAAATAGCGGCTTAAACTTTTCTCCTTTTATAGTTACTTGATTGGATTAAATTAGAGATTTATGGAGAAGTTTAATAATTTATTGGAAACAAAAGTACAAATTGGTAGAATTTTTTCTGTTGTCTTTGATTAAAAACAAATATTAAAGGAGTACATTTTTTCGCAAACTAATTTTAAACTGCATAATTTTTTAGTATAATGATTTTACACGTGTGCCAATCACTTCTCTTTACTTTTTAATAACACGTTGTCCAAGAAAATTAATTTTCACTTTAAATAATATTTCCAAACAAACACTTCGGATGTGATTTGGCGTGACCTCCAGCTAAGGTGCAAAAAAAATAAAAATTAAACATTCTCAATCCCAAGGGAAGTACAATTTAAGAGAAATTACATTTAATTTGCTTTAGTCATACTTATTATCATACGTATACTTGTCCACACATGTTCTAGAAAGATTCTCACAAAGACAGCTAGTAAAACAACTGAAAAATTGGACGTTAATGAAATAGCTGGCAATTCTTGAATTTAATGGTTGCAACATTGGTTAGTTCAATACCATTACAAGTTTGAACAAACGTGTACATAAATATGACGGGAACTGTTTTGCCCCTATACAATTTTTGCGTTTTTCATATCAACATAAACTACAAAAAGTTGAAAATTGAGTTTGTTTTGTAGGTCCGCATCACTTCACGTTAAGAAACAAGTTGGAAGTCGGACTACCTAAACTCAAGGATTGATCCAAAATTTTTATGGTGCTTGGCATCGCTCTAGAAGTCCACAATCTATGAGTCACTTGAATTGACAATGAAAAGTATCACAACCACAAGGTTTTCAGTGCTCTCGAAAGGGGAAATTACGGAATCTTTTACATCAGGCAATGACCTAAAATAGGGGGAACAGTAGTCAGATGCAGGCCAGCGCGTGTGGACGCCACAACTATCTTCCTCCATGTGATATCACATAACATTAATGGAAAATCCCCTTATTTCACTATTTCAAAAAGAAACTCATGTCTCCAAATCAATTTTATTACTTGTTATACGATGATACTGAACTAGTGAAGCTTATAGTCGATATATGAGCCGGTATGCTGCTTACTTTCGGCCACCCTAAATCGAGTTTACATGTCTAGCTTCTTTTGGTACTTCAAATTGTAATGTAATGTACTTGCTCATTTTACAAGTTCTACCACCAACCAACACACACATATATAGTGTGTGAATTTAAAGTAAAACGCGTTCCATTGTGAATCAAATTAAAATCAAGAAAAAAAAAAAATGAAAGAAGGAAGATGATAAATTAGGGGAAAAAAATAGATAAGAAAATCAATAATTGGAGGAAATCTTATATGCATTTTGGTAAATATGGAATTGTGCTAGAAAACACGTTGTGCAAAGAATAAGGAGAGTGTAATTGATGCAAATGGAGTCCTGGTTGGAATATTCATAGAATGTTGAAACTTCAAGGCCCGTCAGAATAGAAAATAAGCAGACGTGCAGACTACCTTAATATTATTCTTTTAATTGTTATTTTATTTTATTCTAGCGGTATTTTAAGCATTAGTAATTATAGAGTTTTCTTTTTATTTAGTTGGTATTTAAAATAGTTTAAAGGTTTTTTTTGGTTGTATTTTAAATAATTAATACTGACATCATTAGTATTAAATATATTTTATTTTTTAATTTAGCTTTCAATGGTGATTTCGTTATGCAAAACTAAGAAACAATTAATTTGGACAAAACGAAGTTCAATAATGCACTCATAATTGAAACAGACGTCGGTCGAAAAGGTTGAACCAATAGAAAATTGATGCATAAGCGCATGTGGATAAGACCGAAGAAATTGACCTTCAAACAATGGCTTGTCAATGAACATACAAAATTCCTCCCCACGAGTTGGGAATCTAGGTTAGCTTTTTAGGGATGCATGTGTTGAAATTTCGAATCCAAATATTATTATTCTGTTTTCAATTTTCAACTATGTAATATAATTTCATTCATGCAGTTTTGACAAACAATAAGCCTATTGTATTCAATTTTGTTTTTCAAGATAAGTTAATTCTATTCTATATACGACTCGATCATATTCGTAGTCTGAATTTGAACGAATGGAACACATTCAATACACGATTATCGAGGCGATAACACATTTAATAACATGATTAACGAGGTGACTACACACGTGATATTATTATGGAAAATGCTATGAGTACATAAGTGTACCCATATGAATATCCATAATGGACACTTGGTGCCCCATATTCTCCCCTAATAGGGGAGCGCCTGTTGCCGTCACGCGTCCCCCCAATAGGAGGTAATGGACACCCCTATGGGTACACTATGTATCCATAACACAACCCTATTATTATTCTTAATCATGCAATATTCTATTTAATTGTGAACTTTCCAACACTACAATCAAGCAACTAATTACTTAATTGGTGATTAAGCAATTAAATAATAATGGAATGAGCATACATAATTAATCAATAAATACAAGAATTCCAAAACTACTTGTCTTTTAATTAAAAATAAATAAATATATGTTTCAACTTCATCCAACACAAATAAATCTAGTTTAATGTGTTTCTAAAGATAGAATAACATGAAGAACGGAAAAGCATCACTCGAAATTTATAAATATAAGAAAGAGATGTCATGGTCTAATTCTAGTTTTTGATCTTCAACTCCAAGTTTTGATTTTTTAAGTTCTTGATGCTCATTGATTCAATCCACGTGCTAGATTTATTCTCTTATCCAACTTATGATGAATTGGACCATCATTCTTGAATGATTTTTTTTTTGGTATGGATGTGATTTGAGAGGTGCGAGAGAGATCCCTCAATTGTTGCCCATGCCTTGTATTATATAAGGTGAAATTAGGTCAAAAAATACGTTCAAATTGAGTTCCAAAAGAATTCCAATCAAATAAGGAAAGTTACATTCGCACCGCGCATGATTATGTATCTACGCAGCCGTCAGTATTTCTGACATTTTTTTTTCTCCCGATATTCGAGGCAATGAAAAGTGTGTTGGAAAGTTAACTTAAAGGAATATAATAATTGTGGAAATAGTATTTTTCTAATTCAAACATTTACTATGCCAAAAGTGAGTCCCAATTTCTTGCTGAAAATTTGAAGTATAACTTGTGCAATTGAAAATTGATTTTTGAAAATACTTTTAATATATTTCAATTCTTTTGACTTCTAATTGTATCCAATTGACTCCTAACAATCTCCAATTATTATTTTGTTGTCTAAATCAACTATTGAATATTTTCAATGTGGTTTTCGAACTTTGGATTTCATCCGTTTTGGAATTGACTTTGTGTCAATGGAAATCATCATCCATACATAACAGATGGTGTGGTATATCATATCATAATATAAATTTTCTTTTCACTTATTCCAAATTCACTTTAAATCACAGAGTTGTTCCTAACAAACGATAAATACATGACATTAGGTTATAATTTATCAAAATTAATACAAAATATCCTAATTTAATGGCTATATAATGGTATAAAATACACTTATCAAATACCCCCCAAATTTGAACATTTGTTTATCCTCAAACAAATCTATAACCTACCTCTAAAACCAAATATGCATACTAATTACATAATTGGTGGTCAGTCAATCAAATACTACAATAAATTTTGTTCACATAACTCGCTGTTTGTCTCATATTTGATATCATTGTATTAAATTTATTAACAACTTCAAATTCACAATACATGTATAAATTTCTACTTATCCACTGCAAATTTGATTTTTGTGTGTGTGAAAAATTAAGTAAAACTCCATAAATTTGTAAGTTGGTTTAATTCTCGTCCCTTAATGATAAAATATATCATTTCTTCACTCGTGAAATAAACTCCCTTAAACTTAGTTTTTTAAACTCTCATTCTCAATGCGTGATCTGAGGTTGAGTTTTTATACTAATCCTTACCCTTTCTAGTTTGGATAAATTTGAGAAATTGCAAGTAATATCTCAACAAATAATGATTCTCCTTTATTTTGATTGCTTCAACATCTAAGATTCAACTAAACTAATAATCTCTTGTCAAATGTCTAATTCTCTCACATAAGTATTTGGTACTTATTAGGACATGTAGTCTGTCTTTTATTTTATACACCTGTTTTTTCAGATTTGCCATGTGTCTTCTGTTTCATGTACTAGTCTTATCCCTTTTGATTTTTGTTGGGATAGTTTATATTTTCCTCATTAGGATCTTTTATAGAATAGCTTCACAACATGGTAGCTTTTTCCCTTCTTATGCAATGATTAGTACAATGCTCCTCATTAAACACTAATTTAGAAGAATTGATCCATAATTTAGGATTTTCACCTAATTTTCATCTTATTAACATGAAACAATGTACACAAAATTTAGTGCACATGGAATCCCCCATTCAATTCATTATCTTCCTATAACAATTTAATCACTCCCAGGTTATACTAAATATGGTTTAAGGATGTATATTGTAGTGATTTTTGTGTTTAGCATCTAATGTCCACTATTTCAACTTATTAAAGACATGAATCAATTTATTCCTTTATAGAGCAAAACTTAATTTACGTGCACAAAGGGTATCAAATCTCATGAACATGCAAAAATTAATCTAATCATGCAACTTATTCATAATTTCATAAACTGACACCTACTTCTAAATATATAAATCATTGTTGGCAATGCTAAATAACCCATACAGACAAGCAAATTAAAAAAGAAAAATCTTTTTTTTATTAGTAAAGCAATAAAATTTCATACAAGCACATAAAAGAAATAAAAGCTCAATATTTTTCTCACATCTAAACTTAAATTAGACATTGCCCTCAATGTCGTAAAATATCCTCAATTAAGTAATAAAAAGAGCTAAATAAGGGAATAAGAGATTCCTCGGATGTATGTATGATGGTAGAGCTGATTTGGAAAAAACATTTGCTGCTAGATGATCCTCTTGACTGCGTCTTTTCCCTTTTCCGTTGTTGGTTCGCGTGTTCTTAAGTACCATGTCCCTACAAAATGAATAAAATACAATCATTAATGACATAATAATATGGAACAATTCATATTGAACTCAAATACATAACTAACAAGAAAATCTAGGGACCAAGGGGGCTGGAATAGGGGACGACGATCGCCTATTACGGCCGCAAGTTGAGGTTGCCGTTAGCGGGTTACACAGGGGACGACGATCAAATATTATGACCATAGACAAGGGACACGGCATAGTTATGGCTGTGGCCTAGACAGTAAATTATTTTTATTTTTATTATTTTTGTAGTGATAAATGGTAAGGATGAAGATATCTAACTAACTATTAGCACACAAAAATAATTAATTTACCTAACCTATTATCTAGAAAGCATAATAAATAAAAGGGAAGACAATTGAGTAGCTTCCCGATAAGTACTTGTTTATAGTCATTAATTTGACTTCTGACAATTTGCATCAAGGAATTTTGATGAAAGCTTTTGATGCCTTGCTTAGTTTGTTTCTATTGATTTTAATCAACTTTTCATTGATACTCCTAATCTTTACCTTGCCTCATTTAATGTAATATAACTTGCCTATTTCATCCGATTTAAACTCAACTATGTAGAGTTCTACCTCCTTCTCGGTCTTAATCGCAAATTCAATTGTTGGACAATCGATGAAGTCGACGGAATGTGTGTTAATTTCATCTTCATTAATTGTCACATTTTTTGCTTAGTTCCTTTGTAATTAATTTGTCATCCTTTTTATTCTCTTATTCAATAATTGATATCTTTTCGAGTTGAATGATCTTTCACAATCTAAATCCAACGGACAGTGTTAATTCTTTCTTTCAATATTTTCAAGAGGATTATATTCCCATCTTTTAAATTCGCTCTAGAATATGGCATCTTCCACATGCATTTTGCTTTTTTCCAACTAGACAAGTTCGTTTACAGTATTTTGCAAGTACCTCCTCGTTCAATGGGGAAAGACCAAATCCCACAAGTATCAAGTTCTCATCTTCATTTGCGGATACATACTCGTCCACAGGTGTGTAGCCTTCATTAGATTGTCAATTGCCTATTTTTGACATCTTAAATATTGTCTAATTCGCAGAAGCTTGAACCTCAAGGGTCAATGCATGTATACAAGTAGCACTCAATATAATGAATCCCATAACAAAACTCTTAGTATACGTCTTTTACAATCATATTTCCCTTGTCCATGTCAAGATTAATTGTTGAAATTTTTTAATTCGTTTGCCAATATCAATTTTTTGCATATAATATTGAATAAAAACCTAGAAGAACACCAAACGCAAGAGAGATTAGGGTGGGTAGTCAAAATTAACGAAAAAAATAAAAATAAAAACATATAAATTCAATACGAATCAATAAATTCAGTTCAAAAACTTTTTCCCCCTCAACGACATCAAAAAATTGTTCGGACATTTTCGCAAGCATACGGGATTGTTGACAAGTAATAGATTAATTAGTTAAAATTATTGTCCCATAGAGAATAAACCTTAAATTGAATATTATCAATCTATTATCAAATTCATTCATGCATTTTTGACAATCGATAATCCTATTGTATTCAAAATTTTTTTTCAAGATAAGGTAATTCTATTCTAGATACGATCACATCCTATTGGTAGTCTGAATTCAAATGGATAGAACGTATTCAATTATACGATTATCGATGTGATAATGCATTCAGTATCACAATTATCGAGACAATTGCACATGTGATATTGTTATTTATAACATCAATTTTTCTTGTGTTAATCATGCAATGTTCTACTTAATTGTGAACTTTCCAGCACTACAATCAAGCAACTAAATACCTAATGGTGAACAAGCAATTACATAATGGAACGACCATGTGTAATTAATCAATAAGTACAAGAATTCATAAACTACTTGTCTTTGAATTATTAATAAATATTTCATCTTCATCCAATACAAAAGAATCTAGTTTAACATGTTTCTAAAGATAGAATAACAAGAAGAATGGAAAAGAGATGTCATCGTCTAATTCTTGTTTTTGATCTTCAACCTCGAGTTTTGATTCTTCAAGTTTTTGATACTTCTTGATTCAATCCAAATGTTAGATTTGTTCACCTCTCCAACTTATGATGAATTGTCATATCATTCTTAAATGATTTTATGATATAAATGTGATTTGATAGGTGCGAGAGAGATCCCTCAATGGTTGCCCATGTCTTGTATTTTAAAAAGTGAAATTAAATCAAGAAATTCATTCAAATTGGGTTCCAAACGAGTTTCAATCGAATAAGGAAAGTTTCCTTCGCGTCGTGGATGGTTATGTCTCTACACAGCCGTCAATATCTTTGTCATATCTTTCTCTTTCGTCATTCGATTGGAACGATAAAAGGTGCATTGAAAAGTTAACTTAAAGAGCTACAATTGCAAAAAGTATTTTCCAATTCGAATACTTACTATGCTAATAGTGGGTCTCAATTTTCGGCTAAAAATATGATCATAACTTTTGCGGTTGGAAATTGATTTGTAAAAATACTTCAAATATATTTCAATTCTTTTTGACTTATAATTGAATCCAATTGACTTATAGCAATCTCCAATTATCATTTTGTGGTCGAAATCAACTATTTAATATTTGAAATTTCGTTCGTAAACTATGGATTTCATTCATTTTCACCAATTTTTTGTTCCTTTCTTTTAAATTCACTTCAAATCATTGAGTTGTCCCTAATAAACGATAAATAATGAGATTATGGTTTAATTATCAAAACTAATACAAAATATCATAATTTAATGGCCTAGATAAAGATACAAAACATACTTATCAAACACTCTCAAACTTGAATATTTGTTTGCCTTAAACAAACCTCTAACCTATCTCTAAAACCAAGCATGCAATGTTAGTTTCCTAGTTGGTGTCCAGTCAATCAAGTAATACAATAAATTTTGTTTAGATAATTTGTTGTTTGTCTCATATTTGAAATTAATGTATTAAATTTATGAACAATTTCAAAATCACAATATAGAATTCAATGTTTACTTATGCAATACAAAATTGATATGTGTGTGAAAAATTAAGTAAAAACATAGTAAATTCATAAATTATTTTAATTTCTTACCCTTAATGGTCAAATATATTATTTCTTTACTTGGGAGATATACATCTCCAAACTTATTCTTTTAACTCTCATTCCTAAAGTGTGATATAAGGTTTGATAGCCCAAAAATAATTAACCAAGAAGGGACTGAATTGATTATTAAAAACTTTTTCGAAAAATTAATTCAAATTTAAGCAAGTTGAAAACGAATAAGCCAATCAAACAACAATACACAAGCACAAAAGCAATAAGTAAAGGGAAAAAAGTGTGCAAACAATGTAATTGTGGATGTTCGATCTCAAACAATGATCTACGTCCTCTGTACCAAACTCTCTGTCATGAGCAAGACATTTTCACTAAATTTGATTGACTTATGGTGGAATTCAAACTCTTACAATGCTTCCAGTGACTTACAAATAAGGAATATAGATCCTTACCTAGTATTGAGTTTTATGGGACTTCAATATGACCCACAAATTTAAAGAGAAATGATTTTACAGTGTGAAACTTCACTCTTAATAAGTGATATTATCAAGTTAAGTATAAGGAGAGAAAAATGAATAGCAATGAATGAATCTCAAGTGTTGGGTAAGAAAAACTTTGATGAGAGAGATATTTTTCAAAATTTGATTCAATAAAAAAAAAATTCAAAGTGAACGATTTGATTAAAAAAAGATGTAAGATAGTATAATGTAATTCAAGAATATCGCACTTAAATGCTCTCAAAAGTGTTGTAATGAATGCAAAGTGAAATGATATTTATTGAGGTCAAAACACCAAAAAATTTGACTAATCGGACAACCCATCTGAACATCCGCAATCTAAACCGGACAATCAAGCTAGCCGTTGTAAGTCAGAATTCACAACAGTTAAAAAGGTGACCGTTGGACGAACCGGACGACCGCCAGGCCCAACCAGATGTTCGCTTGGTTAAAAGTTTCCCGAATTTTTCTTTTTTAATTGTTTTGAAAAATGTTGGCTTTTGAATGACCTTTTTGACTTTGTTTTTCAAGGTAAACAATATTGTAATGAGTTTGAATAACAAGTTGAAATACTCACCTTTTGAAAGATGATTTTTATACAAGTGTTTTTATGAAATAATTCTCTCGTTCATAAAAAATTATTCATTGAACTTTTAATGATTCATTGTTAAAGATTAAAGTATTGTACCTTTACACAAGAATGCAGAACATCTTAATCTAATATCTTCGATGTTTGACAATTGAAATTCTTTATCTCGAGTGATTTGTCGTAAATGCTTGGCTTCCTTCTCGATTTTTATTGATCGTTCGACGCGAGTCTTTTGGGAGTGATCTTTTTGTACCCAATTGATCAATTTTGCAGCAGTATTATGAAGACTTGAATTTAATTGTTAGAAATAAAATCAACTTGTTTGTTATCATCAAAACATGAAGTCAACCATAGGTCAATAATTTTCCCTTTTTAAATTATGACAAACAAAGATAATTTGCATAAAGTCATAACAACAGATTGATATGGGATGAAAAGTTTAGATATCACATATGATTTATATATTTCCCCTATCTTTTACAAGTCAATAACTATCTCAAGTATATTACATTTGTTGCATTTATAAAAGTATATATGCATATCATCTCATATGTTTTGCCCCTTTTGACATGAGCAACAAGTAATAAAGTGGGGATCCTATAGACACAAGTCATATAAGACCAAAAAGAAAATCATATAGCAAGTAAATTCCCCCTTAAAGCATCATAAGATATTCACAACATAAAAGCAAATGGAATCCATAAAAAAGAAGCTAGACGAAGTAGGAGTATATCCAAAACATAAAAGCATAAATGAGTATCCAAAACACATAAGTATAAAATATAAACCATAGCTATGGCTCTGAATGAGACGGTGGAGGGAAGTGAGCATAGAAGACAGTCCGCTTGTTGAGCTTGAATTGCATCTTGTTGGGCATGAATGGTAGCTTGTTGAACTTGTTATTAGTGAAGTATCCCGCCAAGGCTGTCAACGGAGGAAATAAGTGAATCAATGCGCCCGTTGAGGAGATTATAGTGATTCTTGTTAAATGTGAAATCGTCCGTAGGAAGATGAGGAACACTGGAGCCCGAAACATCGTAAGGAGGGTTTAGAACTTGTGGAGCATCATCATTGTCATTTTCCTCATCGCCATCTAAGGATAGAGTGTAAGGACCTGAAGTGGGATCGAATCATTTGGTGTAAGCCACCCATTAAGGTCTCATCATGTAAAGGAATATCAAAATGTTGAAAAAAATGTGTAAGAAGCATGCCATAAGGTAAAGATTTGACTTGCGAGTGGAATGGACAAGCTTCATAAGACTAAGTGCAATGGTTGGAAAATCTAATCTCCACTCGACAAGAAAGGGAATCGAGAATAAAAAGATCAAAGTTGTTCACTTCATTTTGATGACCCTTTCGAGGAAGAATAACATGTGCAATAATGATTTGCACTAAGTTTGAAGATATTTTCTATATTTTTCTTGATGACTCTATGACACGCCTCGATAGGATTATATCTTTCCAAAACGGGATGAGTTTATGAAGAAAAATTTGATTGTCACACACCTCAAGTTCAAGAATGTCTGAGATGAGAGTTTTGTTGATGATAATGCAGGCGTTTTTAAGTAGACAAGAAATTTCATCCGACCCTAGTAACCATGTTTTTGTAAAATTCTTTCATGAGAAGTGGATATGCATGTTCCTCTTACATGGCGATCGACGCCCATCCCATGTGTTCAAAGTATTATTTTAAGTGAAATGTGGGTGCTTCAATGGTAAAATCAGAAAAAAATCAATATTTTTACCTATTTAAATTGGAGATTTTTCAAAAGGCCTGGTCGACACTTCGGGTTCCATGCCAAATTCTTCATTGGAGGAGGGTGGATGAGATCTTCTCATCGTACTTTTAAGTCTTTTTCTCACTTGTTTAGACCTTGTCATTATAAGAAAATCGGTGAAGAAGTGAAAATGGAACTAGGGTTTGGTTTTGAGTGGAAGGTGGAATTTTGGTGGATGGAAGTTTGAAATTTTGAGAGATTTGAGATATAAAAGTGATGTTTTTATGATTTTGGGGGTTATTTGAAGAGAGGAGAAGGAAATACGAAAGATTTAGGAAGAGAAATTGGGGAAATGGAGAAGAAAATGGGAGAGAGAAGTTTGTTACGCGTTTTAAAAAATTGGATCTCTGTCGAAATCGGACGTCCTATTCACGACCTGGACGTCCGAGTTGGCAAAACTATTTTTAGCCGAAGTTTTTGTCAAACTGAACAGGGTGTTCGAACAGTCCGTTTGCCTTGTCCGGTTCTCCTCTTCCCTTTTTTTTTCATACTAAATCAAATATAAATAAATAATACCACCCACTCATAAAAATAAAACATGTATAAACACATAGTATAAATTTAACTTAGTTATGCAGTTTGTTTTCATCAAAAATGCTTAAATCTCTTGGAATTTGTGAGAATCGTTCAAGCGCTAGGGGTTTAATGAAGATATTGGCCAATTGGTTTTCCACGTTCACAAATTCTAACACGATACCTTTTGTGCATGATCTCTTAGAAAGTGATATCTAATGTCAATATACTTCATTTGAGAATGCAAAATAGGATTTTTTGACAAGTTTATGGCACTAGTGTTATCACATATGATAGGTATATGATCAAATGATAAGTGATAATAACTAAAAGTTTGTTTCATCCATAATACTTGTGCACAACAACTAACGGCCGAGATATATTTGACTTCGGCGGTACAAAATGCAACGGAATTTTGTTTCTTATTAAACCATGATACAAGTGTAAAGCCTGGAAATGACATGTTCAGCAAGTACTTTTGCGATCAATTGTGCAACCGGCCCAATCGGAATCCGAATAACTAAGTAAATCAATGTGAGTGCCATTTGGATACCAAAGGCCTAAAAGTAGGAAACATTAGCATTGTTTTGTCACCATTGAAAGACAAATAATATTTAAACGAAAATACATAGCCAAATAAAATCATTTCCAAATTCATAAAAAAATTATTCATATGATAAAAATAGTAAAAATTTGTCTTGTTACAGTGGGTTAATTTATTGATCCCATAAATCCTGGCACTACGTCTGCATCTCATCTCCCGCCAACCAACGACTCATTCTAACTTGTGAGGAGTAGGGAAAATGGTGAGTATATAAGAATACTCAATATGACACGAAATAATGGTGCAATCCCAAATAAAATTATTAAATCACGCGCCAAAAATATCATATCGTCATATCATATTTTTTAAAACCGGTAAGAGCTCATAATATATCATATCTTTCATTCTAATCCAAGGATTAAAAAGTTATATCATCACATGGTGCCCATCAATATCATAAATCAATAACCAACTTAATCAAATACAAATTAATGATAGGTTCTTTGAACTTCAATAACTTAGGAATCACTTATTCGAATTAACCTTTTTTCGAGCCTATAATACGTCATTTAATACGAACTATAAAACAAGCACAATATTGATATACTTATGTTCTCTCTATCAAAATCTAATTATTTGGCTCAATTAAAGTTGAATTTAATACTATTTCACTTCAGTTCCTCAACTTTCCAAAATTACATAAATATGTCAATAGAACAAATAATTTTATTCTATAAAATCTTTGGGGGCATTACAATCTCCCCTTCTTAAAAATAGTTTCGCCCTCGAAATTTATTTTGGCTAATCGAGGAGTTCATGATGCTTGATCTTAAACTCTTCTTCCTTATGATAAAAATTAATATTATTCATGCCAATCTTCTATGTATCATAATACAATTCTATTATGGTCCCTATGTAGACTAGTCATCTATCCACCGAAGGATTAAGCCTAACATATTATGCTTACATTTTTATCATGGTGACATAAGGTATTTCATGCTCGCGTATACAAGTAATGAATCATGGTTTATTTGAGATATAAGTCATAAAATTTATCGAGAAAAAATGTACATGCCATGAAATATATAAGGAGGCAAGTAGAAAATGTAAAATTACTCAAAAGAATTGAATAATCATTTTTTTACCCATTTCGTACCTTAGAGCCGTCGAAGGGTGATCGATTGGTGGTCGTTGTATGTCAAAGATCTTTCATATTATTATATGTTTAATAATTTTACAAAAAAATTACATATTCTTTAAACTTTCTTGATTTTACTTGCCATAAATGTTTGTGTTTAGCATTAATGTTGCATGATATTTGTTAATAATTAATAATTTTTCTTAATATCAATATCACATTCTCATTAATTCTCATACTAAAATAACCATCCAATTTTTCTTTTCTTTTTTTATCGATTCACCACTATTCACGATGAACCACTGCTCACGGATTTTTTTTTTCTTTTTAAGTCACGATAACTGATTTCTATTCAACAAACCATACTGCAACTTATCATATTATTATAATCAAGTTTTTATCTCCTAAAATATATCCAAAGATACTCCACTAACAAAATAACAATTAAAAAAATCATAGACAATGACATATAATTAAATTAACAAAAATAATGTTCTTATCTTATTTAAAAGTTTAAAATACATATAGGTCTACAGAAAAGTTAAACCTGGTGTTCTAATAGCATATTGTAACGATCCAAATTTTAGAATTTAAATCGCTACCAAACGTTTCACAAAAAAAACAAAAACAAAAATACGGGACAATTAATTACTAATAAATTTATGTAAAGGTGGTTTAAACAAAATTAATTTGAGATTTTTTATATTCATTAATTTATTTATTTATCACCTAACTAGTATACAACTCAAACTCCGAACTAATTTGCTCCCTTGAACAGTAAGTGCTCAAGATTGATGAGCCCACATATTTAAAAGTAGGAAACAAGAGCATTATTTTGTCACCATTGAAAGACAAACAATATTTATCACAATTGGCGATAAATAAGCAAACTTAATCATTAACACGGTCACCATCAAATCAACATAAGAAAATACATATTATGTTCCAAATTCATAAAAGAATTATTCATATGATAAAAATAGTAAAAATTTATCTTGTTACACTAGATTAAATGATTGAATTCCATAAATCCGGCACCACGACTATACCTTATCGTCCGCTAACCAACAACCCGTTCTAACCTATAAGTAGAAAAAATGGTGAGTACATGAGCATACTCAATAAGAACGAAATAATAGTGCAATTTCGAATAAAAGTATTAAATCACACATTAAAAATATCATACCATCATATTATATCTTTAGAAACCGATAAGAGCTCATAATATAT